>JARBHA010000058.1:0-78944 GCA_030254885.1 Vitis rotundifolia | reverse complement strand
TCGAGAGGGTACAAACATTGCTATAGATGGTACGAACTTTTTTAGAGAGGGTATAAACATTGTTAGAGAGGGTACGAACATTGTTATATATGGTACGAACTTTGTTAGAGAGGGTACGAACTTTGGTAGAGAGGGTACGAACATTGTTATAGATGGTACAAACTTTGTTAGAGGGGGTACGAACATTGTTAGAGATGGTACGAACTTTGTTAGAGAGGGTACGAACATTGTTAGAGAGGGTGCGAACATTGTTATAGATGGTACGAACTTTGTTAGAGAGGGTACGAACTTTGGTAGAGAGGGTACGAACATTGTTATAGATGGTACAAACTTTGTTAGAGGGGGTACGAACATTGTTAGAGATGGTACGAACTTTGTTAGAGAGGGTACGAACATTGTTAGAGATGGTACGATCTTTGTTAGAGATGGTACGAACTTTATTAGAGAGGGTACTAACATTGTTCGAGAGGGTACGAACATTGTAAGAGAGGGTACAAACAGTGCCATAGATGGTACGAACTTTCTTAGAGAGGGTACGAACATTGTTAGAGGTGGTACGAACATTGTTATATATGCTACGAACTTTGTTAGAAAGGGTACGAACATTGTTCGAGAGGGTAGAAACATTGCTATAGATGGTACGAACTTTTTTAGAGAGGGTACGAACATTATTAGAGAGGGTACGAACATTGTTATATATGGTACGAACTTTGTTAGAGATGGTACGAACATTGTTAGAGATGGTACGAACTGTGTTAGAGAGGGTACGAACATTGTTAGAGAGGGTACGAACATTGTTATAGATGGTACGAACTTTGTTAGGGAGGGTACGAACTTTGGTAGAGAGGGTACGAACATTGTTATAGATGGTACGAACTTTGTTAGAGAGGGTACGAACATTGTTAGAGAGGGTAAGAACTTTGGTAGAGAGCGTATGAACTTTTTTAGAGAGGGTACGAACATTGTTAGAGAGGGTACGAACATTGTTATATATGGTACGAACTTTGTTAGAGAGGGTACGAACATTGTTAGAGAGGGTACGAACTTTATTAGAGAGGGTAAGAACTTTGGTAGAGAGCGTATGAACTTTTTTAGAGAGGGTACGAACATTGTTAGAGAGGGTACGAACATTGTTATATATGGTACAAACTTTGTTAGAGATGGTACGAACATTGTTAGAGATGGTACGAACTTTGTTAGAGAGGGTACGAACATTGTTAGATATGGTACGAACATTGTTAGAGATGGTACGAACTTTGTTAGGGAGGGTACGAACTTTGGTAGAGAGGGTACGAACATTGTTATAGATGGTACGAACTTTGTTAGAGAGGGTACGAACATTGTTAGAGAGGGTACGAACTTTGTTAGAGAGGGTAAGAACTTTGGTAGAGAGCGTATGAACATTGTTAGAGATGGTACAAACATTGTTCGAGAGGGTACGAACATTGTTATAGATGGTACAAACTTTTTTAGAGAGGGTACGAACATTGTTAGAGAGGGTACGAACTTTGGTAAAGAGGGTACGAACATTGTTATAGATGGTACAAACTTTGTTAGAGATGGTACGAACATTGTTAGAGAAGGTACGAACTTTGTTAGAGAGGGTACGAACATTGTTAGAGAGGGTACGAACATTGTTATAGATGGTACGAACTTTGTTAGGGAGGGTACGAACTTTGGTAGAGAGGGTACGAACATTGTTATAGATGGTACGAACTTTGTTAGAGAGCGTACGAACATTGTTAGAGAGGGTACGAACTTTGTTAGAGAGGGTAAGAACTTTGGTAGAGAGTGTATGAACTTTTTTAGAGAGGGTACGAACATTGTTAGAGAGGGTACGAACATTGTTATATATGGTACGAACTTTGTTAGAGAGCGAACGAACATTGTTCGAGAGGGTACAAACATTGCTATAGATGGTACGAACTTTTTTAGAGAGGGTAGAAACATTGTTAGAGAGGGTACGAACATTGTTATATATGGTACGAACTTTGTTAGAGAGGGTACGAACATTGTTAGAGAGGGTACGAACATTGTTATAGATGGTACGAACTTTTTTAGAGAGGGTACGAACTTTGCTAGAGAGGGTACGAACATTGTTAGAGATGGTACGAACTTTGTTAGAGAGTGTACGAACTTTGCTAGAGAGGGTACGAACTTTGGTAGAGAGCGTATGAACATTGTTAGAGATGGTACGAACTTTGTTAGAGAGGATACGAACATTGTTAGTGATGGCACGAACTTTGTTAAAGATGGTACGAACATTGTTAGCGATCGTACAAACTTTGTTAGAGAGGGTACGAACATTGTTATAGAGGGTACGAACTTTGTTAGAGAGGGTACGAACTTTGGTAGAGAGGGTACGAACATTGTTATAGATGGTACAAACTTTGTTAGAGAGGGTACGAACTTTGTTAGAGATGGTACGAACATTGTTAGAGATGGTACGAACTTTGTTAGAGAGGGTACGAACATTGTTAGAGAGGGTACGAACTTTGTTAAAGAGGGTAAGAACTTTGGTAGAGAGCGTATGAACACTGTTAGAGATGGTACGAACATTGTTCGAGAGGGTACGAACATTATTATAGATGGTACAAACTTTTTTAGAGAGGGTACGAACATTTTTAGAGAGGGTACGAACTTTGGTAGAGAGGGTACAAACATTGTTAGAGATGGTACGAACTTTGTTAGAGAGGGTACGAACATTGTTAGAGATGGTACGAACATTGTTAGAGATTCTACGAACATTTTTCGAGAGGGTACGAACATTGTTCGAGAGGGTACGAACATTGTTAGAGAGGGTGCGAACATTGTTATAGATGGTACGAACTTTGTTAGAGAGGGTACGAACTTTGGTAGAGAGGGTACGAACATTGTTATAGATGGTACAAACTTTGTTAGAGGGGGTACGAACATTGTTAGAGATGGTACGAACTTTGTTAGAGAGGGTACGAACATTGTTATATATGGTACGAACTTTGTTAGAGAGGGTACGAACATTGTTAGAGAGGGTACGAACTTTATTAGAGAGGGTAAGAACTTTGGTAGAGAGCGTATGAACTTTTTTAGAGAGGGTACGAACTTTGTTAGAGAGGGTACGAACATTGTTATATATGGTACGAACTTTGTTAGAGAGGGTACGAACATTGTTCGAGAGGGTACAAACATTGCTATAGATGGTACGAACTTTTTTAGAGAGGGTAGAAACATTGTTAGAGAGGGTACGAACATTGTTATATATGGTACGAACTTTGTTAGAGAGGGTACGAACTTTGGTAGAGAGGGTACGAACATTGTTATAGATGGTACAAACTTTGTTAGAGGGGGTACGAACATTGTTAGAGATGGTACGAACTTTGTTAGAGAGGGTACGAACATTGTTAGAGAGGGTGCGAACATTGTTATAGATGGTACGAACTTTGTTAGAGAGGGTACGAACTTTGGTAGAGAGGGTACGAACATTGTTATAGATGGTACAAACTTTGTTAGAGGGGGTACGAACATTGTTAGAGATGGTACGAACTTTGTTAGAGAGGGTACGAACATTGTTAGAGATGGTACGATCTTTGTTAGAGATGGTACGAACTTTATTAGAGAGGGTACTAACATTGTTCGAGAGGGTACGAACATTGTAAGAGAGAGTACAAACAGTGCCATAGATGGTACGAACTTTTTTACAGAGGGTACGAACATTGTTAGAGATGGTACGAACATTGTTATATATGGTACGAACTTTGTTAGAAAGGGTACGAACATTGTTCGAGAGGGTAGAAACATTGCTATAGATGGTACGAACTTTTTTAGAGAGGGTACGAACATTATTAGAGAGGGTACGAACATTGTTATATATGGTACGAACTTTGTTAGAGATGGTACGAACATTGTTAGAGATGGTACGAACTGTGTTAGAGAGGGTACGAACATTGTTAGAGAGGGTACGAACATTGTTATAGATGGTACGAACTTTGTTAGGGAGGGTACGAACTTTGGTAGAGAGGGTACGAACATTGTTATAGATGGTACGAACTTTGTTAGAGAGGGTACGAACATTGTTAGAGAGGGTAAGAAATTTGGTAGAGAGCGTATGAACTTTTTTAGAGAGGGTACGAACATTGTTAGAGAGGGTACGAACATTTTTATATATGGTACGAACTTTGTTAGAGAGGGTACGAACATTGTTAGAGAGGGTAAGAACTTTGGTAGAGAGCGTATGAACTTTTTTAGAGAGGGTACGAACATTGTTAGAGAGGGTACGAACATTGTTATATATGGTACGAACTTTGTTAGAGAGGGTACGAACATTGTTCGAGAGGGTACGAACTTTGTTAGAGAGGGTACGAACATTGTTAGAGAGGCTACTCACTTTGTTAGAGAGGGTAAGAACTTTGTTCGACAGGGTACGAACATTGTTAGAGAGGGTACAAAGATTGCTATAGATGGTACGAACTTTTTTAGAGAGGGTAGAAACATTGTTAGAGAGGGTACGAACATTGTTATATATGGTACGAACTTTGTTAGAGAGGGTACGAACTTTGGTAGAGAGGGTACGAACATTGTTATAGATGGTACAAACTTTGTTAGAGATGGTACGAACATTGTTAGCAATGGTACGAACTTTGTTAGAGAGGGTACGAACATTGTTCGAGAGGGTACGAACATTGTTATAGATGGTACGAACTTTGTTAGAGAGGGTACGAACTTTGGTAGAGAGGGTACGAACATTGTTATAGATGGTACGAACTTTGTTAGAGAGGGTACGAACTTTGTTAGAGAGGGTACGAACATTGTTATAGATGGTACGAACTTTGTTCGAGAGGGTACTAACATTTATAGAGAGGGTACGAACTTTATTAGAGAGGGTAAGAACTTTGGTAGAGAGCGTATGAACTTTTTTAGAGAGGGTACGAACATTGTTAGAGAGGGTACGAACATTGTTATATATGGTACGAACTTTGTTAGAGAGGGTACGAACATTGTTCGAGAGGGTACAAACATTGCTATAGATGGTACGAACTTTTTTAGAGAGGGTAGAAACATTGTGAGAGAGGGTACGAACATTGTTATATATGGTACGAACTTTTTTAGAGAGGGTACAAACTTTGGTAGAGAGGGTACGAACATTGTTATAGATGGTACAAACTTTGTTAGAGATGGTACGAACATTGTTAGCAATGGTACGAACTTTGTTAGAGAGGGTACGAACATTGTTCGAGAGGGTACGAACATTGTTATAGATGGTACGAACTTTGTTAAAGAGGGTACGAACTTTGTTAGAGAGGGTACGAACATTGTTATAGATGGTACGAACTTTGTTAGAGAGGGTACGAACTTTGGTAGAGAGGGTACGAACATTGTTATAGATGGTACGAACTTTGTTAGAGAGGGTACGAACATTGTTATAGATGGTACGAACTTTGTTAGAGAGGGTACGAACATTTATAGAGAGGGTACGAACTTTATTAGAGAGGGTAAGAACTTTGGTAGTGAGCGTATGAACTTTTTTAGAGAGGGTACGAACATTGTTAGAGAGGGTACGAACATTGTTATATATGGTACGAACTTTGTTAGAGAGGGTACGAACATTGTTCGAGAGGGTACAAACATTGCTATAGATGGTACGAACTTTTTTAGAGAGGGTAGAAACATTGTGAGAGAGGGTACGAACATTGTTATATATGGTACGAACTTTTTTAGAGAGGGTACAAACTTTGGTAGAGAGGGTACGAACATTGTTATAGATGGTACAAACTTTGTTAGAGATGGTACGAACATTGTTAGCAATGGTACGAACTTTGTTAGAGAGGGTACGAACATTGTTCGAGAGGGTACGAACATTGTTATAGATGGTACGAACTTTGTTAAAGAGGGTACGAACTTTGTTAGAGAGGGTACGAACATTGTTATAGATGGTACGAACTTTGTTAGAGAGGGTACGAACATTTATAGAGAGGGTACGAACTTTATTAGAGAGGGTAAGAACTTTGGTAGTGAGCGTATGAACTTTTTTAGAGAGGGTACGAACATTGTTAGAGAGGGTACGAACATTGTTATATATGGTACGAACTTTGTTAGAGAGGGTACGAACATTGTTAGAGAGGGTAAGAACTTTGTTCGACAGGGTACGAACATTGTTAGAGAGGGTACAAAGATTGCTATAGATGGTACGAACTTTTTTAGAGAGGGTAGAAACATTGTTAGAGAGGGTACGAACATTGTTATATATGGTACGAACTTTGTTAGAGAGGGTACGAACTTTGGTAGAGAGGGTACGAACATTGTTATAGATGGTACAAACTTTGTTAGAGATGGTACGAACATTGTTAGCAATGGTACGAACTTTGTTAGAGAGGGTACGAACATTGTTCGAGAGGGTACGAACATTGTTATAGATGGTACGAACTTTGTTAGAGAGGGTACGAACTTTGGTAGAGAGGGTACGAACATTGTTATAGATGGTACGAACTTTGTTAGAGAGGGTACGAACTTTGTTAGAGAGGGTACGAACATTGTTATAGATGGTACGAACTTTGTTCGAGAGGGTACTAACATTTATAGAGAGGGTACGAACTTTATTAGAGAGGGTAAGAACTTTGGTAGAGAGCGTATGAACTTTTTTAGAGAGGGTACGAACATTGTTAGAGAGGGTACGAACATTGTTATATATGGTACGAACTTTGTTAGAGAGGGTACGAACATTGTTCGAGAGGGTACAAACATTGCTATAGATGGTACGAACTTTTTTAGAGAGGGTAGAAACATTGTGTGAGAGGGTACGAACATTGTTATATATGGTACGAACTTTTTTAGAGAGGGTACAAACTTTGGTAGAGAGGGTACGAACATTGTTATAGATGGTACAAACTTTGTTAGAGATGGTACGAACATTGTTAGCAATGGTACGAACTTTGTTAGAGAGGGTACGAACATTGTTCGAGAGGGTACGAACACTGTTATAGATGGTACGAACTTTGTTAAAGAGGGTACGAACTTTGTTAGAGAGGGTACGAACATTGTTATAGATGGTACGAACTTTGTTAGAGAGGGTACGAACTTTGGTAGAGAGGGTACGAACATTGTTATAGATGGTACGAACTTTGTTAGAGAGGGTACGAACTTTGTTAGAGAGGGTACGAACATTGTTATAGATGGTACGAACTTTGTTAGAGAGGGTACGAACTTTGGTAGAGAGGGTACGAACATTGTTATAGATGGTACGAACTTTGTTAGAGAGGGTACGAACTTTGTTAGAGAGGGTACGAACATTGTTATAGATGGTACGAACTTTGTTCGAGAGGGTACTAACATTTATAGAGAGGGTACGAACTTTATTAGAGAGGGTAAGAACTTTGGTAGAGACCGTATGAACTTTTTTAGAGAGGGTACGAACATTGTTAGAGAGGGTACGAACATTGTTATATATGGTACGAACTTTGTTAGAGAGGGTACGAACATTGTTCGAGAGGGTACAAACATTGCTATAGATGGTACGAACTTTTTTAGAGAGGGTAGAAACATTGTGAGAGAGGGTACGAACATTGTTATATATGGTACGAACTTTTTTAGAGAGGATACAAACTTTGGTAGAGAGGGTACGAACATTGTTATAGATGGTACAAACTTTGTTAGAGATGGTACGAACATTGTTAGAGATGGTACGAACTTTGTTAGAGAGGGTACGAACATTGTTCGAGAGGGTACGAACTTTGTTAAAGAGGGTAGGAACTTTGGTAGAGAGGGTACGAACATTGTTATAGATGGTACGAACTTTGTCAGAGAGGGTACGAACTTTGTTAGAGAGGGTATGAACTTTGGTAGAGAGTGTATGAACATTGTTAGAGATGGTACGAACTTTGGTAGAGAGCGTATGAACATTGTTAGAGATGGTACGAACATTGTTAGCGATCGTACAAACTTTGTTAGAGAGGGTACGAACTTTGTTAGAGAGGGTACGAACTTTGGTAGAGAGGGTACGAACATTGTTATAGATGGTACAAACTTTGTTAGAGAGGGTACGAACTTTGTTAGAGATGGTACGAACATTGTTAGAGATGGTACGAACTTTGTTAGAGAGGGTACGAACATTGTTAGAGAGGGTACGAACATTGTTATAGATGGTACAAACTTTGTTAGAGATGGTACGAACATTGTTAGCAATGGTACGAACATTGTTATAGATGGTACGAACTTTGTTAGAGAGGGTACGAACATTTATAGAGAGGGTACGAACTTTATTAGAGAGGGTAAGAACTTTGGTAGTGAGCGTATGAACTTTTTTAGAGAGGGTACGAACATTGTTAGAGAGGGTACGAACATTGTTATATATGGTACGAACTTTGTTAGAGAGGGTACGAACATTGTTCGAGAGGGTACAAACATTGCTATAGATGGTACGAACTTTTTTAGAGAGGGTAGAAACATTGTTAGAGAGGGTACGAACATTGTTATATATGGTACGAACTTTTTTAGAGAGGGTACAAACTTTGGTAGAGAATGTACGAACATTGTTATAGATGGTACAAACTTTGTTAGAGATGGTACGAACATTGTTCGAGAGGGTACGAACTTTGTTAAAGAGGGTAGGAACTTTGGTAGAGAGGGTACGAACATTGTTATAGATGGTACGAACTTTGTCAGAGAGGGTACGAACTTTGTTAGAGAGGGTACGAACTTTGGTAGAGAGCGTATGAACATTGTTAGAGATGGTACGAACTTTGGTAGAGAGCGTATGAACATTGTTAGAGATGGTACGAACATTGTTAGCGATCGTACAAACTTTGTTAGAGAGGGTACGAACTTTGTTAGAGAGGGTACGAACTTTGGTAGAGAGGGTACGAACATTGTTATAGATGGTACAAACTTTGTTAGAGAGGGTACGAACTTTGTTAGAGATGGTACGAACATTGTTAGAGATGGTACGAACTTTGTTAGAGAGGGTACGAACATTGGTAGAGAGGGTACGAACATTGTTATAGATGGTACAAACTTTGTTAGAGATGGTACGAACATTGTTAGCAATGGTACGAACTTTGTTAGAGAGGGTACGAACATTGTTCGAGAGGGTACGAACATTTATAGAGAGGGTACGAACTTTATTAGAGAGGGTAAGAACTTTGGTAGTGAGCGTATGAACTTTTTTAGAGAGGGTACGAACATTGTTAGAGAGGGTACGAACATTGTTATATATGGTACGAACTTTGTTAGAGAGGGTACGAACATTGTTCGAGAGGGTACAAACATTGCTATAGATGGTACGAACTTTTTTAGAGAGGGTAGAAACATTGTGAGAGAGGGTACGAACATTGTTATATATGGTACGAACTTTTTTAGAGAGGGTACAAACTTTGGTAGAGAGGGTACGAACATTGTTATAGATGGTACAAACTTTGTTAGAGATGGTACGAACATTGTTAGCAATGGTACGAACTTTGTTAGAGAGGGTACGAACATTGTTATAGATGGTACGAACTTTGTTAAAGAGGGTACGAACTTTGTTAGAGAGGGTACGAACATTGTTATAGATGGTACGAACTTTGTTAGAGAGGGTACGAACATTTATAGAGAGGGTACGAACTTTATTAGAGAGGGTAAGAACTTTGGTAGTGAGCGTATGAACTTTTTTAGAGAGGGTACGAACATTGTTAGAGAGGGTACGAACATTGTTATATATGGTACGAACTTTGTTAGAGAGGGTACGAACATTGTTCGAGAGGGTACAAACATTGCTATAGATGGTACGAACTTTTTTAGAGAGGGTAGAAACATTGTTAGAGAGGGTACGAACATTGTTATATATGGTACGAACTTTTTTAGAGAGGGTACAAACTTTGGTAGAGAATGTACGAACATTGTTATAGATGGTACAAACTTTGTTAGTGATGGTACGAACATTGTTAGCAATGGTACGAACTTTGTTAGAGAGGGTACGAACATTGTTCGAGAGGGTACGAACTTTGTTAAAGAGGGTAGGAACTTTGGTAGAGAGGGTACGAACATTGTTATAGATGGTACGAACTTTGTCAGAGAGGGTACGAACTTTGTTAGAGAGGGTACGAACTTTGGTAGAGAGCGTATGAACATTGTTAGAGATGGTACGAACTTTGGTAGAGAGCGTATGAACATTGTTAGAGATGGTACGAACATTGTTAGCGATCGTACAAACTTTGTTAGAGAGGGTACGAACTTTGTTAGAGAGGGTACGAACTTTGGTAGAGAGGGTACGAACATTGTTATAGATGGTACAAACTTTGTTAGAGAGGGTACGAACTTTGTTAGAGATGGTACGAACATTGTTAGAGATGGTACGAACTTTGTTAGAGAGGGTACGAACATTGTTAGAGAGGGTACGAACATTGTTATAGATGGTACAAACTTTGTTAGAGATGGTACGAACATTGTTAGCAATGGTACGAACATTGTTATAGATGGTACGAACTTTGTTAGAGAGGGTACGAACATTTATAGAGAGGGTACGAACTTTATTAGAGAGGGTAAGAACTTTGGTAGTGAGCGTATGAACTTTTTTAGAGAGGGTACGAACATTGTTAGAGAGGGTACGAACATTGTTATATATGGTACGAACTTTGTTAGAGAGGGTACGAACATTGTTCGAGAGGGTACAAACATTGCTATAGATGGTACGAACTTTTTTAGAGAGGGTAGAAACATTGTTAGAGAGGGTACGAACATTGTTATATATGGTACGAACTTTTTTAGAGAGGGTACAAACTTTGGTAGAGAATGTACGAACATTGTTATAGATGGTACAAACTTTGTTAGAGATGGTACGAACATTGTTCGAGAGGGTACGAACTTTGTTAAAGAGGGTAGGAACTTTGGTAGAGAGGGTACGAACATTGTTATAGATGGTACCAACTTTGTCAGAGAGGGTACGAACTTTGTTAGAGAGGGTACGAACTTTGGTAGAGAGCGTATGAACATTGTTAGAGATGGTACGAACTTTGGTAGAGAGCGTATGAACATTGTTAGAGATGGTACGAACATTGTTAGCGATCGTACAAACTTTGTTAGAGAGGGTACGAACTTTGTTAGAGAGGGTACGAACTTTGGTAGAGAGGGTACGAACATTGTTAGAGATGGTACAAACTTTGTTAGAGAGGGTACGAACTTTGTTAGAGATGGTACGAACATTGTTAGAGATGGTACGAACTTTGTTAGAGAGGGTACGAACATTGTTAGAGAGGGTACGAACATTGTTATAGATGGTACGAACTTTGTTAGAGAGGGTACGAACTTTGTTAGAGAGGGTACGAACATTGTTATAGATGGTACGAACTTTGTTAGAGAGGGTACGAACATTTATAGAGAGGGTACGAACTTTATTAGAGAGGGTAAGAACTTTGGTAGTGAGCGTATGAACTTTTTTAGAGAGGGTACGAACATTGTTAGAGAGGGTACGAACATTGTTATATATGGTACGAACTTTGTTAGAGAGGGTACGAACTTTGTTCGAGAGGGTACAAACATTGCTATAGATGGTACGAACTTTTTTAGAGAGGGTAGAAACATTGTGAGAGAGGGTACGAACATTGTTATATATGGTACGAACTTTTTTAGAGAGGGTACAAACTTTGGTAGAGAGGGTACGAACATTGTTATAGATGGTACAAACTTTGTTAGAGATGGTACGAACATTGTTAGCAATGGTACGAACTTTGTTAGAGAGGGTACGAACATTGTTCGAGAGGGTACGAACATTGTTATAGATGGTACGAACTTTGTTAAAGAGGGTACGAACTTTGTTAGAGAGGGTACGAACATTGTTATAGATGGTACGAACTTTGTTAGAGAGGGTACGAACATTTATAGAGAGGGTACGAACTTTATTAGAGAGGGTAAGAACTTTGGTAGTGAGCGTATGAACTTTTTTAGAGAGGGTACGAACATTGTTAGAGAGGGTACGAACATTGTTATATATGGTACGAACTTTGTTAGAGAGGGTACGAACATTGTTCGAGAGGGTACAAACATTGCTATAGATGGTACGAACTTTTTTAGAGAGGGTAGAAACATTGTTAGAGAGGGTACGAACATTGTTATATATGGTACGAACTTTTTTAGAGAGGGTACAAACTTTGGTAGAGAATGTACGAACATTGTTATAGATGGTACAAACTTTGTTAGAGATGGTACGAACATTGTTCGAGAGGGTACGAACTTTGTTAAAGAGGGTAGGAACTTTGGTAGAGAGGGTACGAACATTGTTATAGATGGTACGAACTTTGTCAGAGAGGGTACGAACTTTGTTAGAGAGGGTACGAACTTTGGTAGAGAGCGTATGAACATTGTTAGAGATGGTACGAACTTTGGTAGAGAGCGTATGAACATTGTTAGAGATGGTACGAACATTTTAGCGATCGTACAAACTTTGTTAGAGAGGGTACGAACTTTGTTAGAGAGGGTACGAACTTTGGTAGAGAGGGTACGAACATTGTTAGAGATGGTACAAACTTTGTTAGAGAGGGTACGAACTTTGTTAGAGATGGTACGAACATTGTTAGAGATGGTACGAACTTTGTTAGAGAGGGTACGAACATTGTTAGAGAGGGTACGAACATTGTTATAGATGGTACGAACTTTGTTAGAGAGGGTACGAACTTTGTTAGAGAGGGTACGAACATTGTTATAGATGGTACGAACTTTGTTAGAGAGGGTACGAACATTTATAGAGAGGGTACGAACTTTATTAGAGAGGGTAAGAACTTTGGTAGTGAGCGTATGAACTTTTTTAGAGAGGGTACGAACATTGTTAGAGAGGGTACGAACATTGTTATATATGGTACGAACTTTGTTAGAGAGGGTACGAACATTGTTCGAGAGGGTACAAACATTGCTATAGATGGTACGAACTTTTTTAGAGAGGGTAGAAACATTGTGAGAGAGGGTACGAACATTGTTATATATGGTACGAACTTTTTTAGAGAGGGTACAAACTTTGGTAGAGAGGGTACGAACATTGTTATAGATGGTACAAACTTTGTTAGAGATGGTACGAACATTGTTAGCAATGGTACGAACTTTGTTAGAGAGGGTACGAACATTGTTCGAGAGGGTACGAACATTGTTATAGTTGGTACGAACTTTGTTAAAGAGGGTACGAACTTTGTTAGAGAGGGTACGAACATTGTTATAGATGGTACGAACTTTGTTAGAGAGGGTACGAACATTTATAGAGAGGGTACGAACTTTATTAGAGAGGGTAAGAACTTTGGTAGTGAGCGTATGAACTTTTTTAGAGAGGGTACGAACATTGTTAGAGAGGGTACGAACATTGTTATATATGGTACGAACTTTGTTAGAGAGGGTACGAACATTGTTCGAGAGGGTACAAACATTGCTATAGATGGTACGAACTTTTTTAGAGAGGGTAGAAACATTGTTAGAGAGGGTACGAACATTGTTATATATGGTACGAACTTTTTTAGAGAGGGTACAAACTTTGGTAGAGAATGTACGAACATTGTTATAGATGGTACAAACTTTGTTAGAGATGGTACGAACATTGTTAGCAATGGTACGAACTTTGTTAGAGAGGGTACGAACATTGTTCGAGAGGGTACGAACTTTGTTAAAGAGGGTAGGAACTTTGGTAGAGAGGGTACGAACATTGTTATAGATGGTACGAACTTTGTCAGAGAGGGTACGAACTTTGTTAGAGAGGGTACGAACTTTGGTAGAGAGCGTATGAACATTGTTAGAGATGGTACGAACTTTGGTAGAGAGCGTATGAACATTGTTAGAGATGGTACGAACATTGTTAGAGATCGTACAAACTTTGTTAGAGAGGGTACGAACATTGTTGTAGAGGGTACGAACTTTGTTAGAGAGGGTACGAACTTTGGTAGAGAGGGTACGAACATTGTTATAGATGGTACAAACTTTGTTAGAGAGGGTACGAACTTTGTTAGAGATGGTACGAACATTGTTAGAGATGGTACGAACTTTGTTAGAGAGGGTACGAACATTGTTAGAGAGGGTACGACCATTGTTATAGATGGTACAAACTTTGTTAGAGATGGTACGAACATTGTTAGCAATGGTACGAACATTGTTATAGATGGTACGAACTTTGTTAGAGAGGGTACGAACATTTATAGAGAGGGTACGAACTTTATTAGAGAGGGTAAGAACTTTGGTAGTGAGCGTATGAACTTTTTTAGAGAGGGTACGAACATTGTTAGAGAGGGTACGAACATTGTTATATATGGTACGAACTTTGTTAGAGAGGGTACGAACATTGTTCGAGAGGGTACAAACATTGCTATAGATGGTACGAACTTTTTTAGAGAGGGTAGAAACATTGTTAGAGAGGGTACGAACATTGTTATATATGGTACGAACTTTTTTAGAGAGGGTACAAACTTTGGTAGAGAATGTACGAACATTGTTATAGATGGTACAAACTTTGTTAGAGATGGTACGAACATTGTTCGAGAGGGTACGAACTTTGTTAAAGAGGGTAGGAACTTTGGTAGAGAGGGTACGAACATTGTTATAGATGGTACGAACTTTGTCAGAGAGGGTACGAACTTTGTTAGAGAGGGTACGAACTTTGGTAGAGAGCGTATGAACATTGTTAGAGATGGTACGAACTTTGGTAGAGAGCGTATGAACATTGTTAGAGATGGTACGAACATTGTTAGCGATCGTACAAACTTTGTTAGAGAGGGTACGAACTTTGTTAGAGAGGGTACGAACTTTGGTAGAGAGGGTACGAACATTGTTATAGATGGTACAAACTTTGTTAGAGAGGGTACGAACTTTGTTAGAGATGGTACGAACATTGTTAGAGATGGTACGAACTTTGTTAGAGAGGGTACGAACATTGTTAGAGAGGGTACGAACATTGTTATAGATGGTACGAACTTTGTTAGAGAGGGTACGAACTTTGTTAGAGAGGGTACGAACATTGTTATAGATGGTACGAACTTTGTTAGAGAGGGTACGAACATTTATAGAGAGGGTACGAACTTTATTAGAGAGGGTAAGAACTTTGGTAGTGAGCGTATGAACTTTTTTAGAGAGGGTACGAACATTGTTAGAGAGGGTACGAACATTGTTATATATGGTACGAACTTTGTTAGAGAGGGTACGAACATTGTTCGAGAGGGTACAAACATTGCTATAGATGGTACGAACTTTTTTAGAGAGGGTAGAAACATTGTGAGAGAGGGTACGAACATTGTTATATATGGTACGAACTTTTTTAGAGAGGGTACAAACTTTGGTAGAGAGGGTACGAACATTGTTATAGATGGTACAAACTTTGTTAGAGATGGTACGAACATTGTTAGCAATGGTACGAACTTTGTTAGAGAGGGTACGAACATTGTTCGAGAGGGTACGAACATTGTTATAGATGGTACGAACTTTGTTAAAGAGGGTACGAACTTTGTTAGAGAGGGTACGAACATTGTTATAGATGGTACGAACTTTGTTAGAGAGGGTACGAACATTTATAGAGAGGGTACGAACTTTATTAGAGAGGGTAAGAACTTTGGTAGTGAGCGTATGAACTTTTTTAGAGAGGGTACGAACATTGTTAGAGAGGGTACGAACATTGTTATATATGGTACGAACTTTGTTAGAGAGGGTACGAACATTGTTCGAGAGGGTACAAACATTGCTATAGATGGTACGAACTTTTTTAGAGAGGGTAGAAACATTGTTAGAGAGGGTACGAACATTGTTATATATGGTACGAACTTTTTTAGAGAGGGTACAAACTTTGGTAGAGAATGTACGAACATTGTTATAGATGGTACAAACTTTGTTAGAGATGGTACGAACATTGTTAGCAATGGTACGAACTTTGTTAGAGAGGGTACGAACATTGTTCGAGAGGGTACGAACTTTGTTAAAGAGGGTAGGAACTTTGGTAGAGAGGGTACGAACATTGTTATAGATGGTACGAACTTTGTCAGAGAGGGTACGAACTTTGTTAGAGAGGGTACGAACTTTGGTAGAGAGCGTATGAACATTGTTAGAGATGGTACGAACTTTGGTAGAGAGCGTATGAACATTGTTAGAGATGGTACGAACATTGTTAGCGATCGTACAAACTTTGTTAGAGAGGGTACGAACTTTGTTAGAGAGGGTACGAACTTTGGTAGAGAGGGTACGAACATTGTTATAGATGGTACAAACTTTGTTAGAGAGGGTACGAACTTTGTTAGAGATGGTACGAACATTGTTAGAGATGGTACGAACTTTGTTAGAGAGGGTACGAACATTGTTAGAGAGGGTACGAACATTGTTAGAGAGGGTACGAACATTGTTATATATGGTACGAACTTTGTTAGAGAGGGTACGAACATTGTTCGAGAGGGTACAAACATTGCTATAGATGGTACGAACTTTTTTAGAGAGGGTAGAAACATTGTGAGAGAGGGTACGAACATTGTTATATATGGTACGAACTTTTTTAGAGAGGGTACAAACTTTGGTAGAGAGGGTACGAACATTGTTATAGATGGTACAAACTTTGTTAGAGATGGTACGAACATTGTTAGCAATGGTACGAACTTTGTTAGAGAGGGTACGAACATTGTTCGAGAGGGTACGAACATTGTTATAGATGGTACGAACTTTGTTAAAGAGGGTACGAACTTTGTTAGAGAGGGTACGAACATTGTTATAGATGGTACGAACTTTGTTAGAGAGGGTACGAACATTTATAGAGAGGGTACGAACTTTATTAGAGAGGGTAAGAACTTTGGTAGTGAGCGTATGAACTTTTTTAGAGAGGGTACGAACATTGTTAGAGAGGGTACGAACATTGTTATATATGGTACGAACTTTGTTAGAGAGGGTACGAACATTGTTCGAGAGGGTACAAACATTGCTATAGATGGTACGAACTTTTTTAGAGAGGGTAGAAACATTGTTAGAGAGGGTACGAACATTGTTATATATGGTACGAACTTTTTTAGAGAGGGTACAAACTTTGGTAGAAAATGTACGAACATTGTTATAGATGGTACAAACTTTGTTAGAGATGGTACGAACATTGTTAGCAATGGTACGAACTTTGTTAGAGAGGGTACGAACATTGTTCGAGAGGGTACGAACTTTGTTAAAGAGGGTAGGAACTTTGGTAGAGAGGGTACGAACATTGTTATAGATGGTACGAACTTTGTCAGAGAGGGTACGAACTTTGTTAGAGAGGGTACGAACTTTGGTAGAGAGCGTATGAACATTGTTAGAGATGGTACGAACTTTGGTAGAGAGCGTATGAACATTGTTAGAGATGGTACGAACATTGTTAGCGATCGTACAAACTTTGTTACAGAGGGTACGAACTTTGTTAGAGAGGGTACGAACTTTGGTAGAGAGGGTACGAACATTGTTATAGGTGGTACAAACTTTGTTAGAGAGGGTACGAACTTTGTTATAGATGGTACAAACTTTGGTAGAGAGGGTACGAACATTGTTATAGGTGGTACAAACTTTGTTAGAGAGGGTACGAACATTGTTATAGGTGGTACGAACATTGTTAGAGAGGGTACGAACATTGTTATAGATGGTACAAACTTTGTTAGAGATGGTACGAACATTGTTAGCAATGGTACGAACTTTGTTAGAGAGGGTACGAACATTGTTCGAGAGGGTACGAACATTGTTATAGATGGTACGAACTTTGTTAAAGAGGGTACGAACTTTGGTAGAGAGGGTACGAACATTGTTATAGATGGTACGAACTTTGTTAGAGAGGGTACGAACTTTGTTAGAGAGGGTACGAACTTTGGTAGAGAGCGTATGAACATTGTTAGAGATGGTACGAACTTTGGTAGAGAGCGTATGAACATTGTTAGAGATGGTACGAACATTGTTAGCGATCGTACAAACTTTGTTAGAGAGGGTACGAACTTTGTTAAAGAGGGTACGAACTTTGGTAGAGAGGGTACGAACATTGTTATAGATGGTACAAACTTTGTTAGAGAGGGTACGAACTTTGTTAGAGATGGTACGAACATTGTTAGAGATGGTACGAACTTTGTTAGAGAGGGTACGAACATTGTTAGAGAGGGTACGAACATTGTTATAGATGGTACGAACTTTCTTAGGGAGGGTACGAACTTTGGTAGAGAGGGTACGAACATTGTTATAGATGGTATGAACTTTGTTAGAGAGTGTACGAACATTGTTAGAGAGGGTACGAACTTTGTTAGAGAGGGTAAGAACTTTGGTAGAGAGCGTATGAACATTGTTAGAGATGGTACGAACATTGTTCGAGAGGGTACGAACATTGTTATAGATGGTACAAACTTTTTTAGAGAGGGTACGAACATTGTTAGAGAGGGTACGAACTTTGGTAGAGAGGGTATGAACATTGTTAGAGATGGTACGAACTTTGTTAGAGAGGGTACGAACATTGTTAGAGATGGTATGAACATTGTTAGAGATGGTACGAACTTTGTTAGAGAGGGTACGAACTTTATTAGAGAGGGTACTAACATTGTTCGAGAGGGTACGAACATTGTTAGAGAGGGTACAAACATTGCTATAGATGGTACGAACTTTTTTAGAGAGGGTACGAACATTGTTAGAGAGGGTACGAACATTGTTCGACAGGGTACGAACATTGTTAGAGAGGGTACAAAGATTGCTATAGATGGTACGAACTTTTTTAGAGAGGGTACGAACATTGTTAGAGAGGGTACGAACATTGTTATATATGGTACGAACTTTGTTAGAGAGGGTACGAACTTTGGTAGAGAGGGTACGAACATTGTTATAGATGGTACAAAATTTGTTAGAGATGGTACGAACATTGTTAGAGATGGTACGAACTTTGTTAGAGAGGGTACGAACATTGTTAGAGAGGGTACCAACATTGTTATAGATGGTACGAACTTTGTCAGGGAGGGTACGAACTTTGGTAGAGAGGGTACGAACATTGTTATAGATGGTACGAACTTTGTTAGAGAGGGTACGAACATTGTTAGAGAGCGTATGAACTTTTTTAGAGAGGGTACGAACTTTGGTAGAGAGCGTATGAACTTTTTTAGAGAGGGTACGAACATTGTTAGAGAGGGTACGAACATTGTTATATATGGTACGAACTTTGTTAAAGAGGGTACGAACTTTGTTAGAGAGGGTACGAACATTGTTATAGATGGTACGAACTTTGTTAGAGAGGGTACGAACATTGTTCGAGAGGGTACGAACATTGTTATAGATGGTACGAACTTTGTTAAAGAGGGTACGAACTTTGTTAGAGAGGGTACGAACATTGTTATAGATGGTACGAACTTTGTTAGAGAGGGTACGAACATTTATAGAGAGGGTACGAACTTTATTAGAGAGGGTAAGAACTTTGGTAGTGAGCGTATGAACTTTTTTAGAGAGGGTACGAACATTGTTAGAGAGGGTACGAACATTGTTATATATGGTACGAACTTTGTTAGAGAGGGTACGAACATTGTTATAGATGGTATGAACTTTGTTAGAGAGTGTACGAACATTGTTAGAGAGGGTACGAACTTTGTTAGAGAGGGTAAGAACTTTGGTAGAGAGCGTATGAACATTGTTAGAGATGGTACGAACATTGTTCGAGAGGGTACGAACATTGTTATAGATGGTACAAACTTTTTTAGAGAGGGTACGAACATTGTTAGAGAGGGTACGAACTTTGGTAGAGAGGGTATGAACATTGTTAGAGATGGTACGAACTTTGTTAGAGAGGGTACGAACATTGTTAGAGATGGTATGAACATTGTTAGAGATGGTACGAACTTTGTTAGAGAGGGTACGAACTTTATTAGAGAGGGTACTAACATTGTTCGAGAGGGTACGAACATTGTTAGAGAGGGTACAAACATTGCTATAGATGGTACGAACTTTTTTAGAGAGGGTACGAACATTGTTAGAGAGGGTACGAACATTGTTCGACAGGGTACGAACATTGTTAGAGAGGGTACAAAGATTGCTATAGATGGTACGAACTTTTTTAGAGAGGGTACGAACATTGTTAGAGAGGGTACAAACATTGTTATATATGGTACGAACTTTGCTAGAGAGGGTACGAACTTTGGTAGAGAGGGTACGAACATTGTTATAGATGGTACAAAATTTGTTAGAGATGGTACGAACATTGTTAGAGATGGTACGAACTTTGTTAGAGAGGGTACGAACATTGTTTGAGAGGGTACGAACATTGTTATAGATGGTACGAACTTTGTTAGAGAGGGTACTAACTTTGTTAGAGAGGGTACGAACTTTGGTAGAGAGGGTACGAACATTGTTATAGATGGTACGAACTTTGTTAGAGAGGGTACGAACTTTGTTAGAGAGGGTACGAACTTTGGTAGAGAGCGTATGAACATTGTTAGAGATGGTACGAACTTTGTTAGAGAGGATACGAACATTGTTAGCGATGGCACGAACTTTGTTAGAGATGGTACGAACATTGTTAGAGATCGTACAAACTTTGTTGGAGAGGGTACGAACATTGTTATAGAGGGTACGAACTTTGTTAGAGAGGGTATGAACTTTGGTAGAGAGGGTACGAACATTGTTATAGATGGTTGATTACTACTCAAAAATGCTATTTTGGAAGCTTGTAATTAGCTCTTTTAATCAATTTTGAGTAGTAGTTATCACCTTTTAACCCAATTAACATATTAAGGACCCTTGCAATCAATTCTAATCAAATTGTGTAAGTTTTGGTGTTTTTGATAGCTTTTTGCTCACCAAAGCAATCCAAGATTGAGGAGAGTTCTTTGGAATCCATGGCAAAGCTTTTGGAAAGCTCAGAAACATGAAGAACCGAAGCTTTAAAGTCCTTTGCCATAAGCAAATCCGGAATGCAAGGAGGGAAGCAAAGAGGAAAAACAGAGTGAAGCAAAATAGGGGACAGAAGTTGCAGTCTTCTTGGCCACTTTTGGAGCACTTCCCGAAGTCCAATTCATTCATGCTATATACCATTTCAAAGCTTAGGAAGTCAAGAATCCAATGCTTCAAACGGTCCATGATTCCGAGTTCAAATGAAGAAGTTACAGCCATTGGAATCCGATCGCTCCAAGCTGAAGGAGAATTTCGCAGGGCTGCGAAATTTGGTCCTTTGGCTGCGAAATTTCGCAGCGCTACAGTGCCGGCTGCGAAACGCCTCCTGAAGCACCCGATAGCTGCAACCGACATCTTGAGATATTTTTGCTTTAGATATTTGATGTCTAAATTTCCCAAACTCTCCTTGTAACCCTCCTATCACATGATTCCTTAGTTAGGAAGTAAGAAGCAAAGGGTGAATAACCTCTTATATATATGTTTGTAATTTTCCGAATGTAACATATCTCGGGAGCTTTTCCAGAGACCACCTTGTATAGTTTTTGAAAGTGATATATACAGAGCCTTGCTCTCTCTTTTTCCTTCTCGTCTTTGTTTTCTCTTTTATTTTCTTTCTAGCCAAACATCCTCTGAGGATGTTTCCTCAAAGGATGAGTGGCTAGGCTTTTTGTCTCTTGGGTGAAGGAAGCCAGGTAAGGTGCCGGCATGCATGAGGGTGAGTTTTTGTTGTTTCCATTTTTAATGAAAAGAAAGTGTGACCCGTTTATGGTTTTTATCTTTTTAGTTAACTTAAAACGCCTTTGAATCACCTGGGCCAACACTTGGTAAGGCAAGTGGACTCCGTCCATTGAGTTTCACTAGTTTATCTCTTGCGAGCCTTTGGGAGGTGATTCAAAGGTAGGATTTTCTAGACCAGCCAACACTTGGTAAGCTTTTGGACTCTAAGGAGACATCCATTAGTTATCTCTTGCGAGCTTTTGAAGGATAATCCAAGGTTAAAGATCCCCTTGAATGGCAAATGCTAGGTGAGAGGCACGAGCCATTGCAAGGTGTATCAGTGAGAGGGATTTAGTGTTGAAACCATTAATGGTAAGCATCTGTACCACACCGGTTCGGGAAATAACTATATGTTAAATCCCCAATGCGAGGAAAAGAAACAAGTGACCGGAATCTCCTCTTTTGTAGATGGCACCTGATCCTAGTAACCTGAGATCCCAAGAAACACCTTTCTTCCTAGTTAATTTTAGTTATTTTCAATTTGGTTAGCTTAAAACCATTTGTTTTCATGCAAACTTGTGTTTTCTTTTAAAGCTAACTTAGAAATGAAAAAGCACCAAGTCATCTTTGAAATAATATCAATTGCGAAGTGAAAACCCATCTCTGTGGACGATCCTAGAGCCACTATGCTATGCTAGCTATGCTACCCTAGTATATGGTGAATTAGGTTTACAAATTTTGTTGATAACTCCCGTCTGAGGATTGAAATCAAAGCACATCAGTCGATTGATCTGAATCAATCAGAACACCAATTGGGGACGAATCAATGGTACAAACTTTGTTAGAGAGGGTACGAACTTTATTAGAGATGGTACGAACATTGTTAGAGATGGTACGAACTTTGTTAGAGAGGGTACGAACATTGTTAGAGAGGGTACGAACATTGTTATAGATGGTACGAACTTTGTTAGAGAGGGTACGAACATTGTTAGAGAGGGTACGAACTTTGTTAGAGAGGGTAAGAACTTTGGTAGAGAGCGTATGAACATTGTTAGAGATGGTACGAACATTGTTCGAGAGGGTACGAACATTGTTATAGATGGTACGAACTTTTTTAGAGAGGGTACGAACATTGTTAGAGAGGGTACGAACTTTGGTAGAGAGGGTACGAACATTGTTAGAGAAGGTACGAACTTTGTTAGAGAGGGTATGAACATTGTTAGAGATGGTACGAACTTTGTTAGAGAGGGTACGAACATTGTTCGAGAGGGTACAAACTTTGTTCGAGAGGGTAGGAATATTGTTAGAGATTGTACGAACATTGTTAGAGATGGTACGAACTTTGTTAGAGAGGGTACGAACTTTGTTAGAGAGGGTACGAACTTTGGTAGAGAGGGTACGAACATTGTTAGAGAGGGACGAACTTTTTTAGAGAGGGTACGAACATTGTTAGAAAGGGTATGAACATTGTTAGAGATGGTACGCACTTTGTTAGAGATGGTACGAACTTTGTTAGAGGGGGTACGAACGTTGTTAGAGATAGTACGAACATTGTTAGGGATGGTACGAACTTTGTTAGAGATTGTACGAACTTTGTTAGAGAGGGTACGAACATTGTTCGAGAGGGTACGAACGTTGTTAGAGAGGGTACGAACATTGTTACAAATGGTACAACTTTGTTAGAGAGGGTACGAAATTTGTTAGAGAGGGTACGAACATTGTTAAAGATGGTACGAACTTTGTTAGAGAGGGTAGGAACATTGTTAGAGATGGTACGAACATTGTTAGAGATGGTACGAACTTTGTTAGAGAGGGTACGAACATTGTTCGAGAGGGTACGAACATTGTTATAGAGGGTACGAACTTTGTTAGAGAGGGTACGAACATTATTCGAGAGGGTACGAACATTGTTATAGATGGTACGAACTTTGTTAGGGAGGGTACGAACTTTGGTAGAGAGGGTACGAACATTGTTCGAGAGGGTACGAACATTGTTAGAGAGGGTACAAACATTGCTATAAATGGTACGAACTTTTTTAGAGAGGGTACGAACATTGTTATATATGGTACGAACTTTGTTAGAGAGGGTACGAACATTGTTCGAGCGGGTACGAACATTGTTAGAGATGGTACGAACATTGTTAGAGATGGTACGAACTTTATTAGAGAGGGTACTAACATTGTTCGAGAGGGTTCGAACATTGTTAGAGAGGGTACAAACATTGCTATAGATGGTACGAACTTTTTTAGAGAGGGTACGAACATTGTTAGAGAGGGTACGAACATTGTTATATATGGTACGAACTTTGTTAGAGAGGGTACGAACATTGTTCGAGAGGGTACGAACATTGTTACAAAGGGTACAAAGATTGCTATAAATGGTACGAACTTTTTTAGAGAGGGTACGAACATTGTTATATATGGTACGAACTTTGTTAGAGAGGGTACGAACTTTGGTAGAGAGGGTACGAACATTGTTATAGATGGTACAAAATTTGTTAGAGATGGTATGAACATTGTTAGAGATGGTACGAACTTTGTTAGAGAGGGTACGAACTTTGTTATAGATGGTACGAACTTTGTTAGAGAGGGTACGAACTTTGGTAGAGAGGGTACGAACATTGTTCTAGATGGTACGAACTTTGTTAGAGAGGGCACGAACTTTGGTAGAGAGCGTATGAACATTGTTAGAGATGGTACGAACTTTGTTAGAGAGGATACGAACATTGTTAGCGATGGCACGAACTTTGTTAGAGATGGTACGAACATTGTTAGAGATCGTACAAACTTTGTTAGAGAGGGTACGAACATTGTTATAGAGGGTACGAACTTTGTTATAGATGGTACGAACTTTGTTAGAGAGGGTACGAACATTGTTATAGATGGTACGAACTTTGTCAGGGAGGGTACGAACTTTGGTAGAGAGGGTACGAACATTGTTATAGATGGTACGAACTTTGTTAGAGAGGGTACGAACATTGTTAGAGAGGGTACGAACTTTGATAGAGAGGGTAAGAACTTTGGTAGAGAGCGTATGAACATTGTTAGAGATGGTACAAACATTGTTCGAGAGGGTACGAACATTGTTATAGATGGTACGAACTTTTTTAGAGAGGGACGAACATTGTTAGAGAGGGTACGAACTTTGTTATAGATGGTACGAACATTGTTAGAGAGGGTACGAACTTTGTTAGAGAGGGTACGAACTTTGGTAGAGAGCGTATGAACCTTGTTAGAGATGGTACGAACTTTGTTAGAGAGGATACGAACATTGTTAGCGATGGCACGAACTTTGTTAGAGATGGTACGAACATTGTTAGAGATCGTACAAACTTTGTTAGAGAGGGTACGAACATTGTTATAGATGGTACAAACTTTGTAGGAGAGGGTACGAACTTTGTTAGAGATGGTACGAACATTGTTAGAGATGGTACGAACTTTGTTAGAGAGCGTACGAACATTGTTAAAGAGGGTACGAACATTGTTATAGATGGTACGAACTTTGTTAGGGAGGGTACGAACTTTGGTAGAGAGGGTACGAACGTTGTTATAGATGGTACGAACTTTGTTAGAGAGGGTACGAACATTGTTAGAGAGGGTACGAACTTTGTTAGAGAGGGTAAGAACTTTGGTAGAGAGCGTATGAACATTGTTAGAGATGGTACGAACATTGTTCGAGAGGGTACGAACATTGTTATAGATGGTACGAACTTTTTTAGAGAGGGTACGAACATTGTTAGAGAGGGTACGAACTTTGGTAGAGAGGGTACGAACATTGTTAGAGATGGTACGAACTTTGTTAGAGAGGGTACGAACATTGTTAGAGATGCTACGAACATTGTTAGAGATGGTATGAACTTTGTTAGAGAGGGTACGAACATTGTTCGAGAGGGTACGAACATTGTTCAAGAGGGTACGAACATTGTTAGAGAGGGTACGAACATTGTTATAGATGGTACGAACTTTGTTAGAGAGGGTACGAACTTTGGTAGAGAGGGTACGAACTTTGTTAGAGAGGGTACGAACATTGTTAGAGATGGTACGAACTTTGTAAGAGAGGGTACGAACATTGTTAGAGATGGTACGAACATTGTTAGAGATGGTACGAACTTTGTTAGAGAGGGTATGAACTTTATTAGAGAGGGTACTAACATTGTTCGAGAGGGTACGAACATTGTTAGAGAGGGTACAAACATTGCTATAGATGGTACGAACTTTTTTAGAGAGGGTACGAACATTGTTATAGATGGTACGAACTTTGTTAGAGAGGGTACGAACATTGTTATAGATGGTACGAACATTGTTAGAGAGGGTACGAACTTTGTTAGAGAGGGTACGAACTTTGGTAGAGAGCGTATGAACATTGTTAGAGATGGTACGAACTTTGTTAGGGAGGATACGAACATTGTTAGCGATGGGACGAACTTTGTTAGAGATGGTACGAACATTGTTAGAGATCGTAGAAACTTTGTTAGAGAGGGTACGAACATTGTTATAGAGGGTACGAACTTTGTTAGAGAGGGTACGAACTTTGGTAAAGAGGGTACGAACATTGTTAGAGAGGGACGAACTTTGTTAGAGAGGGTACGAACATTGTTAGAAAGGGTACGAACATTGTTAGAGATGGTACGCACTTTGTTAGAGATGGTACGAACTTTGTTAGAGGGGGTACGAACGTTGTTAGAGATAGCACGAACATTGTTAGGGATGGTACGAACTTTGTTAGAGATGCTACAAACTTTGTTACAGATGGTACGAGCTTTGTTAGAGAGGGTACAAACATTGTTCGAGATGGTACGAACATTGTTAGAGAGGGTACGAACATTGTTAGAGATGGTACGAACATTGTTAGAGATGGTACGAACATTATTAGAGAGGGTACGAACATTGTTCGAGAGGGTACGAACATTGTTCGAGAGGGTACGAACGTTGTTAGAGACGGTACGAACTTTGTTATAAATTGTACGAACTTTGTTAGAGAGGGTATGAACTTCGTTAGGGAGGATACGAACATTGTTAGCGATGGCACGAACGTTGTTAGAGATGGTACGAACATTGTTAGAGATCGTACAAACTTTGTTAGAGAGGGTACGAACATTGTTATAGAGGGTACGAACTTTGGTATAGAGGGTACAAACATTGTTAGAGAGGGTACGAACTTTGGTAGAGAGGGTACGAACATTGTTAGAGATGGTACGAACTTTGTTAGAGAGGGTACGAACATTGTTAGAGATGGTACGAACTTTGTTAGAGAGGGTACGAACTTTGGTAGAGAGGGTACGAACATTGTTAGAGATGGTACGAACATTGTTAGAGATGCTACGAACATTGTTAGAGATGGTATGAACTTTGTTAGAGAGGGTACGAACTTTGTTCGAGAGGGTACGAACATTGTTCAAGAGGGTACGAACATTGTTAGAGAGGGTACGAACATTGTTATAGATGGTACGAACTTTGTTAGAGAGGGTACGAACTTTGGTAGAGAGGGTACGAACATTGTTATAGATGGTACAAACTTTGTTAGAGAGGGTACGAACATTGTTAGAGATGGTACGAACTTTGTAAGAGAGGGTACGAACATTGTTAGAGATGGTACGAACATTGTTAGAGATGGTACGAACATTGTTAGAGATGGTACGAACTTTGTTAGAGAGGGTACGAACTTTATTAGAGAGGGTACTAACATTGTTCGAGAGGGTACGAACATTGTTAGAGAGGGTACAAACATTGCTATAGATTGTACGAAATTTTTTAGAGAGGGTACGAACATTGTTAGAGAGGGTTTGAACATTGTTATATATGGTATGAACTTTGTTAGAGAGGGTACGAACATTGTTCGAGAGGGTACGAACATTGTTAGAGAGGGTACAAAGATTGCTATAGATGGTACGAACTTTTTTAGAGAGGGAACGAACATTATTAGAGAGGGTACGGACATTGTTATATATGGTACGAACTTTGCTAGAGAGGGTACGAACTTTGGTAGAGAGGGTACGAACATTGTTATAGATGGTACAAAATTGGTTAGAGATGGTACGAACATTGTTAGAGATGGTACGAACTTTGTCAGAGAGGGTACGAACATTGTTAGAGAGGGTACGAACATTGTTATAGATGGTACGAACTTCTTTAAAGAGGGTACGAACATTGTTATAGATGGTACGAACATTGTTAGAGAGGGTACGAACTTTGTTAGAGAGGGTACGAACTTTGGTAGAGAGCGTATGAACATTGTTAGAGATGGTACGAACTTTGTTAGGGAGGATACAAACATTGTTAGCGATGGGACGAACTTTATTAGAGATGGTACGAACATTGTTAGAGATCGTAGAAACTTTGTTAGAGAGGGTACGAACATTGTTATAGAGGGTACGAACTTTGTTAGAGAGGGTACGAACATTGTTCGAGATGGTACGAACATTGTTAGAGAGGGTACGAACATTGTTAGAGATGGTACGAACATTGTTAGAGATGGTACGAACTTTGTTAGAGAGGGTACGAACATTGTTCGAGAGGGTACGAACATTGTTCGAGAGGGTACGAACGTTGTTAGAGACGGTACGAACTTTGTTATAAATTGTACGAACTTTGTTAGAGAGGGTATGAACTTTGTTAGAGAGGATACGAACATTGTTAGCGATGGCACGAACGTTGTTAGAGATGGTACGAACATTGTTAGAGATCGTACAAACTTTGTTAGAGAGGGTACGAACATTGTTATAGAGGGTACGAACTTTGGTAGAGAGGGTACAAACATTGTTAGAGAGGGACGAACTTTGTTAGAGAGGGTACGAACATTGTTAGAGAGGGTACGAACATTGTTAGAGATGGTACGCACTTTGTTAGAGATGGTACGAACTTTGTTAGAGGGGGTACGAACGTTGTTAGAGATAGTACGAACATTGTTAGGGATGGTACGAACTTTGTTAGAGATGCTACAAACTTTGTTACAGATGGTACGAGCTTTGTCAGAGAGGGTACGAACATTGTTATAGATGGTACGAACTTTGTTAGAGAGGGTACGAACTTTGTTAGAGAGGGTACGAACTTTGGTAGAGAGCGTATGAACATTGTTAGAGATGGTACGAACTTTGTTAGAGAGGATACGAACATATTTAGCGATGGCACGAACTTTGTTAGAGATGGTACGAACATTGTTAGAGATCGTACAAACTTTGTTAGAGAGGGTACGAACATTGTTATAGAAGGTACGAACTTTGTTAGAGAGGGTATGAACTTTGGTAGAGAGGGTACGAACATTGTTAGGGATGGTACGGACTTTGTTAGAGATGCTACAAACTTTGTTACAGATGGTACGAGCTTTGGTAGAGAGGGTACGAACATTGTTATAGATGGTACGAACTTTGTTAGAGAGGGTACGAACTTTGGTAGAGAGCGTATGAACATTGTTAGAGATTGTACGAACTTTGTTAGAGAGGGTACGAACATTGTTCGAGAGGGTACAAACATTGCTATAGATGGTACGAACTTTTTTAGAGAGGGTACAAACATTGTTAGAGAGGGTACGAACATTGTTATATATGGTACGAACTTTGTTAGAGAGGGTACGAACTTTGGTAGAGAGGGTACGAACATTGTTATAGATGGTACAAACTTTGTTAGAGATGGTACGAACATTGTTAGCGATGGTACGTACTTTGTTAGAGAGGGTACGAACATTGTTAGAGAGGGTACGAACATTGTTATAGATGGTACGAACCTTGTTAGAGAGGGTACGAACTTTGGTAGAGAGGGTACGAACATTGTTATAGATGGTACGAACTTTGTTAGAGAGGGTATGAACTTGTTAGAGAGGGTACGAACTTTGGTAGAGAGCGTATGAACATTGTTAGAGATGGTACGAACTTTGTTAGAGAGGATACGAACATTGTTAGCGTTGGCACGAACTTTGTTAGAGATGGTACGAACATTGTTAGAGATGGTACGAACTTTGTTAGAGAGGGTACGAACATTGTTCGAGAGGGTACGAATGTTGTTAGAGACGGTACGAACTTTGTTATAAATTGTACGAACTTTGTTAAAGAGGGTATGAACTTTGTTAGAGAGGATACGAACTTTGTTAGAGAGGGTACGAACTTTGGTAGAGAGCGTATGAACATTGTTAGAGATGGTACGAACTTTGTTAGAGAGGATACGAACATTGTTAGCGATGGCACGAACTTTGTTAGAGATGGTACGAACATTGTTAGAGATCGTGCAAACTCTGTTAGAGAGGGTACGAACATTGTTATAGAAGGTACGAACTTTGTTAGAGAGGGTATCAACTTTGGTAGAGAGGGTACGAACATTGTTAGGGATGGTACGAACTTTGTTAGAGATGCTACAAACTTTGTTACAGATGGTACGAGCTTTGGTACAGAGGGTACGAACATTGTTATAGATGGTACGAACTTTGTTAGAGAGGGTACGAACTTTGTTAGAGAGGGTACGAACTTTGTTAGAGAGGGTACGAACTTTGGTAGAGAGCGTATGAACATTGTTAGAGATGGTACGAACTTTGTTAGAGAGGGTACGAACATTGTTCGAGAGGGTACAAACATTGCTATAGATGGTACGAACTTTTTTAGAGAGGGTACAAACATTGTTAGAGAGGGTACGAACATTGTTATATATGGTACGAACTTTGTTAGAGAGGGTACGAACTTTGGTAGAGAGGGTACGAACATTGTTATAGATGGTACAAACTTTGTTAGAGATGGTACGAACATTGTTAGAGAGGGTACGAACTGATTACTACTCAAAAAGTGCTATTTGGTAGCTTGTAATTAACTCTTTTAAACACTCTTGAGTAGTAATTATTTCCTTTTAACTCAATTGGCATGGTAGGGACCTTTGCAATCGTTTCTAACCAAATTGTGTTAAGTTTTGGTGTTTTTGATAGCTTTTAGCTACACCAAAGAAATCCGAGAATGAGGGAGATCTTTATATAGTTCATGGCAAGGCTTTTGGAAGCTCAAATTCATGAAGAACTAAGCTTTGGAGCCTCATAGTCCTTTGCCATGGTCGGGTAAAGTATGCAAGGAAAGAACAAAGGAGAGAGGAAAACAGAGTGAAGAAAACAGAGCATGGCAGCTGCAGTCTTCCTTCCAACTTTTGGAGCACTTCCCGAAGTCCATTTTGTGCATGCTATATACCGATGGAAAGCTCTGGAAGTCAAGAATCCAACGCTTCAAACCGTGTACGATTTGGAGCTGAAATGAGGAAGATATGTCCTTCGGAAGACAACTGTGTCAAGCTGAAGGACAATTTCGCACCTTGCGAAATTGAACTCCAACGTGCGAAATTGGAGTCTGCCGTGCGAAGTGGAAATGGATGGCAGCTGTGCATTCTCGGTGAAGCCCAACATGCGAAAGTGATTTACCAACTTGCCAACTTGAAGTCCAACGTGCGAAAGTGGATTTCAAAGTGCGAAATCAACTTGCGAAATTTTCGCAAGTCACCATGCAACGTGCGAAGTTGAGATATTTGTGCACCGACTCTTTTTCTTCAGATATTTTTGTATAAATTTCCATTCTTCTCCTTGTAAAACACCAATCATAAGATTTCTTAGCTAGGAAGGATGGAAAAACTTCCCTATATATGTTCTCTTGCACCCGTTGTAAAAATCATTATGTAGATATAGAATCGATCAATATATTATACAGAGCACTTGCTTTGCTTTTTCCTTCTCGGTTTGTTTTTCTCTTTTATTTTCTTTCTAGCCAAACATCCTCTGAGGATGTTTCCTTAGAGGATGAGAGGCTAGACTTTTTGTCTCTTGGGTGAAGGAAGCTAGGTAAGGTGCCGGCATGCATAAGTGTGAGTTTTTGTTGTTTCCATTTTTAATGAAGAGAAAGTGTGACCCGTTAATGATTTCTATGTTTTTAGTTAACTTCAAACGCCCTCAATTCACCTGAGCCAACACTTGGTAAGGCAAGTGATCTCCGTCCATAGAGATGCACTAGTTTACCTCTTGCGAGCTTCTGGGAGGTGACTTGAAGGTAGGATTTTCTAGACCAGCCAACACTTGGTAAGCTTTTGGACTCCAAGGAGACATCCATTAGTTATCTCTTGCGAGCTTTTGAAGGATAATCCAAGGTTAAAGATCCCCTTGAATGGCAAGTGCTAGGTGAGAGGCACGAGCCATTGCAAGATGGATCAGTGAGAGGGATTTAGTGTTGAAACCATTAATGGTAAGCATCTGTACCACACCGGTTCGGGAAATAACTATATGTTAAATCCCCAACGCGAGGAAAAGAAACAAGTGACCGGAATCTCCCTTTTTGTTTATGGCACCTGATCCTAGTGACCTGAAATCCCAAGAAACATCTTTCTTTCTCATTATTTTTAGTTATCTTTAGTTTGGTTAGGCGTTAGCTTAAAATCAACCATTTCCATTACAAGTTTATGTTTTCTTTTAAAGCTAACCTAGGAAAGGAAAAACCACCAATTTAGCTTTTGAAATAATATCAATTGTGAAGTGAAAACCCATCCCAGTGAACGATCCTAGAGCCACTATGCTATGCTAGCTATGCTACCCTAGTATATGGTGAAATAGGTTTATAAATTTTGTTGATAACTCCCGTCTGAGAATTGAAATCAAAGCACATCAGTTGATTGATCTGAATCAATCAGAATACCAATTAGGGACGAATCAAATGGCGCCGTTGCCGGGGATGGTGCCACTTTGCAGTGATATGATCTTTTGAGAACACTTGTGATCTTCATCACAAGTTTGGTGATTTTTCTTTTCTTTTACTAACTCTTTTTAATTGTTCTTTTTCTTTATTTATGTTTTAGTTTACCTTTTAGCTAGTTTTAGTTAATCTTAATTTTTTTTTAGAACTATTTTTCTTTTGTTTTCTCTGTTTTAATCCACAAATTGCTAGTTGTGCATGCCATATTGAATACGAGATAGCAGAGGAAGCCATGAACTTCTTGAGTTATGTGGCTGAAGTTTCAAGAGGATGGAATGAACCAAATGCTAGAGATATGGGAAGAATGACGTCTCAACCTACTGCTAAGGGTGAGATGTATATTTTGAATGAAGACATTGATATGAAGGCAAAGATTGCAGCTATGGCAAGGAGATTGAAAGAGCTAGAAATGAAAAAGATGCAAGAAGTGCAAGCCATCTCTCAAACACCATTGCAAGCTATGCCTTGTGCCATTTGTCTATCTTATGAGCACTTGGTGGAAGAGTGTCCTACCATTCCAGTGGTGAGGGGAATGTTTGGTGATTGCAACACCTACAATTCCAATTGGAGGGACCATCCAAATTTCTCTTGGAAACCACAGCCACCTCAGTACCAGCAACCTGCTCAAGCACCTCAGCAAGCCTCGAACCTTGAACAAGCTATGGTGAATCTTAGCAAGGTCGTGGGAGACTTTGTTGGAGCTCAGAAATCCATCAATGCTCATCTCAGTCAAAGAATTGACAGTGTAGAGAGTTCATTGAATAAAAGGATGGATGAAGTGCAAAATGATCTATCTCAGAAGATAGATAATCTCCAATATTCAATCTCAAGGCTCACCAACCTTAAAACAGAGCAAGAGAAAGGAAACTTTCCTTCTCAACCTCATCAAAATTCCAAGAGTATCCATCAAGTGGAAGCTAATGAGGGAGAATCTTCACGGAAGAAGGAAGTCAAAGCCATGATCACTTTGAGGAGTGGTAAAGAGGTTGATTTGGCCACATCCAAGCAAGAGCATGAATCAGAGAGTGAAACAGAGAAAAAGAAGAGGGAGCAAATTAAAGGAAAGAGAAAGGGAATTGTTTCCATTGCCATCATACGATACAAATCTCTAATGAAGGATGCCAACTTCATATGGGATCCGGGCAAGCTGAAACAAGACAACATTTTTTTTGATGGACTTAGTCTTTCTAAAGACTAGCTAGTCCATATGTTTTTGCTTTATTACTTGTTTTAATTATGATTTCAAGCTTTAATTTTAATTAGTTTTGATTTAACATAAGTTTTTTGGATAATCATTGTAGGAGGGACTACAAAACAGTTGGGTGTACTGTCAAAAAAAAAATTGATGAAAGAAGAAGAAGAGAAGAGAGAATTCTGGCCATTCGTTCTGTTGCCACTTTGGGACATATTCGGAGCACTTCCTCGAGTTCATTTTAAACATGCTATATACCATTTCGAAGCTCGGGAAGTCAGGAGTCCAACAGTTCAAACGGTGTCCAAATTGGAGTTGAAACGAAAAATTCATGGCCATTTGAAGAGCAGCTGCAATTTTTCTTACGATTGGAGAGCAGCTGCAGTCCTTTTTCTTACATTTGGACAACTTTCCAGAGTCCAATTTTTACATATGATATACCGTTTTGAAGCCCCAGAAGTCAAGAATCCAGTGCTTCAAACGGTGTCCAAATCGGAGTTGAAACGAAAAAGTTATGGTCATTGCAAGAAAACTGCGCCGAGCTGACAGAAAATTCGCACACTGCTGTTCAAGGTGCGAAATTCATTCCAAGGTGCGAAAATCACGAACATTGTTATAGATGGTACGAACCTTGTTAGAGAGGGTACGAACTTTGGTAGAGAGGGTACGAACATTGTTAGAGAGGGACGAACTTTGTTAGAGAGGGTACGAACATTGTTAGAAAGGGTACGAACATTGTTAGAGATGGTACGCACTTTGTTATAGATGGTACGAACTTTGTTAGAGGGGGTACGAACGTTGTTAGAGATAGCACGAACATTGTTAGGGATGGTACGAACTTTGTTAGAGATGCTACAAACTTTGTTACAGATGGTACGAGCTTTGTTAGAGAGGGTACGAACATTGTTCGAGATGGTACGAACATTGTTAGAGATGGTACGAACATTGTTAGACATGGTACGAACTTTGTTAGAGAGGGTACGAACATTGTTCGAGAGGGTACGAACGTTGTTAGAGACGGTACGAACTTTGTTATAAATTGTACGAACTTTGTTAGAGAGGGTATGAACTTTGTTAGAGAGGATACGAACATTGTTAGCGATGGCACGAACGTTGTTAGAGATGGTACGAACATTGTTAGAGATCGTACAAACTTTGTTAGAGAGGGTACGAACATTGTTATAGAGGGTACGAACTTTGGTAGAGAGGGTACAAACATTGTTAGAGAGGGACGAACTTTGTTAGAGAGGGTACGAACATTGTTAGAGAGGGTACGAACATTGTTAGAGATGGTACGCACTTTGTTAGAGATGGTACGAACTTTGTTAGAGGGGGTACGAACGTTGTTAGAGATAGTACGAACATTGTTAGGGATGGTACGAACTTTGTTAGAGATGCTACAAACTTTGTTACAGATGGTACGAGCTTTGTTAGAGAGGGTACGAACATTGTTATAGATGGTACGAACTTTGTTAGAGAGGGTACGAACTTTGTTAGAGAGGGTACGAACTTTGGTAGAGAGCATATGAACATTGTTAGAGATGGTACGAACTTTGTTAGAGAGGATACGAACATTGTTAGCGAAGGCACGAACTTTGTTAGAGATGGTACGAACATTGTTAGAGATCGTACAAACTTTATTAGAGAGGGTACGAACATTGTTATAGAAGGTACGAACTTTGTTAGAGAGGGTATGAACTTTGGTAGAGAGGGTACGAACATTGTTAGGGATGGTACGAACTTTGTTAGAGATGCTACAAACTTTGTTACAGATGGTACGAGGTTTGGTAGAGAGGGTACGAACATTGTTATAGATGGTACGAACTTTGTTAGAGAGGGTACGAACTTTGGTAGAGAGCGTATGAACATTGTTAGAGATGGTACGAACTTTGTTAGAGAGGATAGGAACATTGTTAGCGATGGCACGAACTTTGTTAGAGATGGTACGAACATTGTTAGAGATCGTACAAACTTTGTTAGAGAGGGTACGAACATTGTTATATATGGTACGAACTTTGTTAGAGAGGGTACGAACTTTAGTAGAGAGGGTACGAACATTGTTATAGATGGTACAAACTTTGTTAGAGATGGTACGAACATTGTCAGCGATGGTACGAACTTTGTTAGAGAGGGTACGAACTTTGGTAGAGAGGGTACGAACATTGTTATAGATGGTACAAATTTCTTTAGAGAGGGTACGAACTTTGTTAGAGTTGGTACGAACATTGTTAGAGATGGTACGAACTTTGTTAGAGAGGGTACGAACATTGTTAGAGAGGGTACAAACATTGTTATAGATGGTACGAACTTTGTTAGGGAGGGTACGAACTTTGGTAGGGAGGGTACGAAATTTGGTAGAGAGGGTACGAACATTGTTATAGATGGTACGAACTTTGTTAGAGAGGGTACGAACATTGTTAGAGAGGGTACGAACATTGTTAGAGATGGTACGCACTTTGTTAGAGATGGTACGAACTTTGTTAGAGGGGGTACGAACGTTGTTAGAGATAGTACGAACATTGTTAGGGATGGTACGAACTTTGTTAGAGAGGGTACGAACTTTGGTAGAGAGCGTATGAACATTGTTAGAGATGGTACGAACGTTGTTAGAGAGGGTACGAACATTGTTCGAGAGGGTACAAACATTGCTATAGATGGTAAGAACTTTTTTAGAGAGGGTACAAACATTGTTAGAGAGGGTACGAACATTGTTATATATGGTACGAACTTTGTTAGAGAGGGTACGAACTTTGGTAGAGAGGGTACGAACATTGTTATAGATGGTACAAACTTTGTTAGAGATAGTACGAACATTGTTAGCGATGGTACGAACTTTGTTAGAGAGGGTACGAACTTTGGTAGAGAGGGTACGAACATTGTTATAGATGCTACAAATTTCTTTAGAGAGGGTACGAACTTTGTTAGAGATGGTACGAACATTGTTAGAGAGGGTACGAACATTGTTATAGATGGTACGAACTTTGTTATGGAGGGTACGAACTTTGGTAGGGGGGGTACGAACTTTGGTAGAGAGGGTACGAACATTGTTATAGATGGTACGAACTTTGTTAGAGAGGGTACGAACATTGTTAGAGAGGGTACGAACATTGTTAGAGATGGTACGCACTTTGTTAGAGATGGTACGAACTTTGTTAGAGGGGGTACGAACGTTGTTAGAGATAGTACGAACATTGTTAGGGATGGTACGAACTTTGTTAGAGATGCTACAAACTTTGTTACAGATGGTCCGAGCTTTGGCAGAGAGGGTACGAACATTGTTATAGATGGTATGAACTTTGTTAGAGAGGGTACGAACTTTGTTAGAGAGGGTACGAACTTTGGTAGAGAGCGTATGAACATTGTTAGAGATGGTACGAACTTTGTTAGAGAGGATACGAACATTGTTAGCGATGGCACGAACTTTGTTAGAGATGGTACGAACATTGTTAGAGATCGTACAAACTTTGTTAGAGAGGGTACGAAATTGTTATAGAAGGTATGAACTTTGTTAGAGAGGGTATGAACTTTGGTAGAGAGGGTACGAACATTGTTAGGGATGGTACGAACTTTGTTAGAGATGCTACAAACTTTGTTACAGATGGTACGAGCTTTGGTAGAGAGGGTACGAACATTGTTATAGATGGTACGAACTTTGTTAGAGAGGGTACGAACTTTGTTAGAGAGGGTACGAACTTTGGTAGAGAGCGTATGAACATTGTTAGAGATGGTACGAACTTTGTTAGAGAGGGTACGAACATTGTTCGAGAGGGTACAAACATTGCTATAGATGGTACGAACTTTTTTAGAGAGGGTACAAACATTGTTAGAGAGGGTACGAACATTGTTATATATGGTACGAACTTTGTTAGAGAGGGTACGAACTTTGGTAGAGAGGGTACGAACATTGTTATAGATGGTACGAACTTTGTTAGAGAGGGTACGAACATTGTTAGAGAGGGTACGAACATTGTTAGAGATGGTACGCACTTTGTTAGAGATGGTACGAACTTTGTTAGAGGGGGTACGAACGTTGTTAGAGATAGTACGAACATTGTTAGGGATGGTACGAACTTTGTTAGAGAGGGTACGAACTTTGGTAGAGAGCGTATGAACATTGTTAGAGATGGTACGAACGTTGTTAGAGAGGGTACGAACATTGTTCGAGAGGGTACAAACATTGCTATAGATGGTAAGAACTTTTTTAGAGAGGGTACAAACATTGTTAGAGAGGGTACGAACATTGTTATATATGGTACGAACTTTGTTAGAGAGGGTACGAACTTTGGTAGAGAGGGTACGAACATTGTTATAGATGGTACAAACTTTGTTAGAGATAGTACGAACATTGTTAGCGATGGTACGAACTTTGTTAGAGAGGGTACGAACTTTGGTAGAGAGGGTACGAACATTGTTATAGATGCTACAAATTTCTTTAGAGAGGGTACGAACTTTGTTAGAGATGGTACGAACATTGTTAGAGAGGGTACGAACATTGTTATAGATGGTACGAACTTTGTTATGGAGGGTACGAACTTTGGTAGGGGGGGTACGAACTTTGGTAGAGAGGGTACGAACATTGTTATAGATGGTACGAACTTTGTTAGAGAGGGTACGAACATTGTTAGAGAGGGTACGAACATTGTTAGAGATGGTACGCACTTTGTTAGAGATGGTACGAACTTTGTTAGAGGGGGTACGAACGTTGTTAGAGATAGTACGAACATTGTTAGGGATGGTACGAACTTTGTTAGAGATGCTACAAACTTTGTTACAGATGGTCCGAGCTTTGGCAGAGAGGGTACGAACATTGTTATAGATGGTATGAACTTTGTTAGAGAGGGTACGAACTTTGTTAGAGAGGGTACGAACTTTGGTAGAGAGCGTATGAACATTGTTAGAGATGGTACGAACTTTGTTAGAGAGGATACGAACATTGTTAGCGATGGCACGAACTTTGTTAGAGATGGTACGAACATTGTTAGAGATCGTACAAACTTTGTTAGAGAGGGTACGAAATTGTTATAGAAGGTATGAACTTTGTTAGAGAGGGTATGAACTTTGGTAGAGAGGGTACGAACATTGTTAGGGATGGTACGAACTTTGTTAGAGATGCTACAAACTTTGTTACAGATGGTACGAGCTTTGGTAGAGAGGGTACGAACATTGTTATAGATGGTACGAACTTTGTTAGAGAGGGTACGAACTTTGTTAGAGAGGGTACGAACTTTGGTAGAGAGCGTATGAACATTGTTAGAGATGGTACGAACTTTGTTAGAGAGGGTACGAACATTGTTCGAGAGGGTACAAACATTGCTATAGATGGTACGAACTTTTTTAGAGAGGGTACAAACATTGTTAGAGAGGGTACGAACATTGTTATATATGGTACGAACTTTGTTAGAGAGGGTACGAACTTTGGTAGAGAGGGTACGAACATTGTTATAGATGGTACGAACTTTGTTAGAGAGGGTACGAACATTGTTAGAGAGGGTACGAACATTGTTAGAGATGGTACGCACTTTGTTAGAGATGGTACGAACTTTGTTAGAGGGGGTACGAACGTTGTTAGAGATAGTACGAACATTGTTAGGGATGGTACGAACTTTGTTAGAGAGGGTACGAACTTTGGTAGAGAGCGTATGAACATTGTTAGAGATGGTACGAACGTTGTTAGAGAGGGTACGAACATTGTTCGAGAGGGTACAAACATTGCTATAGATGGTAAGAACTTTTTTAGAGAGGGTACAAACATTGTTAGAGAGGGTACGAACATTGTTATATATGGTACGAACTTTGTTAGAGAGGGTACGAACATTGTTATAGATGGTACAAACTTTGTTAGAGATAGTACGAACATTGTTAGCGATGGTACGAACTTTGTTAGAGAGGGTACGAACTTTGGTAGAGAGGGTACGAACATTGTTATAGATGCTACAAATTTCTTTAGAGAGGGTACGAACTTTGTTAGAGATGGTACGAACATTGTTAGAGAGGGTACGAACATTGTTATAGATGGTACGAACTTTGTTATGGAGGGTACGAACTTTGGTAGGGGGGGTACGAACTTTGGTAGAGAGGGTACGAACATTGTTATAGATGGTACGAACTTTGTTAGAGAGGGTACGAACATTGTTAGAGAGGGTACGAACATTGTTAGAGATGGTACGCACTTTGTTAGAGATGGTACGAACTTTGTTAGAGGGGGTACGAACGTTGTTAGAGATAGTACGAACATTGTTAGGGATGGTACGAACTTTGTTAGAGATGCTACAAACTTTGTTACAGATGGTCCGAGCTTTGGCAGAGAGGGTACGAACATTGTTATAGATGGTATGAACTTTGTTAGAGAGGGTACGAACTTTGTTAGAGAGGGTACGAACTTTGGTAGAGAGCGTATGAACATTGTTAGAGATGGTACGAACTTTGTTAGAGAGGATACGAACATTGTTAGCGATGGCACGAACTTTGTTAGAGATGGTACGAACATTGTTAGAGATCGTACAAACTTTGTTAGAGAGGGTACGAAATTGTTATAGAAGGTATGAACTTTGTTAGAGAGGGTATGAACTTTGGTAGAGAGGGTACGAACATTGTTAGGGATGGTACGAACTTTGTTAGAGATGCTACAAACTTTGTTACAGATGGTACGAGCTTTGGTAGAGAGGGTACGAACATTGTTATAGATGGTACGAACTTTGTTAGAGAGGGTACGAACTTTGTTAGAGAGGGTACGAACTTTGGTAGAGAGCGTATGAACATTGTTAGAGATGGTACGAACTTTGTTAGAGAGGGTACGAACATTGTTCGAGAGGGTACAAACATTGCTATAGATGGTACGAACTTTTTTAGAGAGGGTACAAACATTGTTAGAGAGGGTACGAACATTGTTATATATGGTACGAACTTTGTTAGAGAGGGTACGAACTTTGGTAGAGAGGGTACGAACATTGTTATAGATGGTACGAACTTTGTTAGAGAGGGTACGAACATTGTTAGAGAGGGTACGAACATTGTTAGAGATGGTACGCACTTTGTTAGAGATGGTACGAACTTTGTTAGAGGGGGTACGAACGTTGTTAGAGATAGTACGAACATTGTTAGGGATGGTACGAACTTTGTTAGAGAGGGTACGAACTTTGGTAGAGAGCGTATGAACATTGTTAGAGATGGTACGAACGTTGTTAGAGAGGGTACGAACATTGTTCGAGAGGGTACAAACATTGCTATAGATGGTAAGAACTTTTTTAGAGAGGGTACAAACATTGTTAGAGAGGGTACGAACATTGTTATATATGGTACGAACTTTGTTAGAGAGGGTACGAACTTTGGTAGAGAGGGTACGAACATTGTTATAGATGCTACAAATTTCTTTAGAGAGGGTACGAACTTTGTTAGAGATGGTACGAACATTGTTAGAGAGGGTACGAACATTGTTATAGATGGTACGAACTTTGTTATGGAGGGTACGAACTTTGGTAGGGGGGGTACGAACTTTGGTAGAGAGGGTACGAACATTGTTATAGATGGTACGAACTTTGTTAGAGAGGGTACGAACATTGTTAGAGAGGGTACGAACATTGTTAGAGATGGTACGCACTTTGTTAGAGATGGTACGAACTTTGTTAGAGGGGGTACGAACGTTGTTAGAGATAGTACGAACATTGTTAGGGATGGTACGAACTTTGTTAGAGATGCTACAAACTTTGTTACAGATGGTCCGAGCTTTGGCAGAGAGGGTACGAACATTGTTATAGATGGTATGAACTTTGTTAGAGAGGGTACGAACTTTGTTAGAGAGGGTACGAACTTTGGTAGAGAGCGTATGAACATTGTTAGAGATGGTACGAACTTTGTTAGAGAGGATACGAACATTGTTAGCGATGGCACGAACTTTGTTAGAGATGGTACGAACATTGTTAGAGATCGTACAAACTTTGTTAGAGAGGGTACGAAATTGTTATAGAAGGTATGAACTTTGTTAGAGAGGGTATGAACTTTGGTAGAGAGGGTACGAACATTGTTAGGGATGGTACGAACTTTGTTAGAGATGCTACAAACTTTGTTACAGATGGTACGAGCTTTGGTAGAGAGGGTACGAACATTGTTATAGATGGTACGAACTTTGTTAGAGAGGGTACGAACTTTGTTAGAGAGGGTACGAACTTTGGTAGAGAGCGTATGAACATTGTTAGAGATGGTACGAACTTTGTTAGAGAGGGTACGAACATTGTTCGAGAGGGTACAAACATTGCTATAGATGGTACGAACTTTTTTAGAGAGGGTACAAACATTGTTAGAGAGGGTACGAACATTGTTATATATGGTACGAACTTTGTTAGAGAGGGTACGAACTTTGGTAGAGAGGGTACGAACATTGTTATAGATGGTACAAACTTTGTTAGAGATGGTACGAACATTGTTAGCGATGGTACGAACTTTGTTAGAGAGGGTACGAACTTTGGTAGAGAGGGTACGAACATTGTTATAGATGGTACAAATTTCTTTAGAGAGGGTACGAACTTTGTTAGAGATGGTACGAACATTGTTAGAGATGGTACGAACTTTGTTAGAGAGGGTACGAACATTGTTAGAGAGGGTACGAACATTGTTATAGATGGTACGAACTTTGTTAGGGAGGGTACGAACTTTGGTAGGGAGGGTACGAACTTTGTTATAGATGGTACGAACTTTGTTAGAGAGGGTACGAACATTGTTAGAGAGGGTACGAACATTGTTAGAGATGGTACGCACTTTGTTAGAGATGGTACGCACTTTGTTAGAGGGGGTACGAACGTTGTTAGAGATAGTACAAACATTGTTAGGGATGGTACGAACTTTGTTAGAGATGCTACAAACTTTGTTACAGATGGTCCGAGCTTTGGTAGAGAGGGTACGAACATTGTTATAGATGGTACAAACTTTGTTAGAGAGGGTACGAACTTTGTTAGAGAGGGTACGAACTTTGGTAGAGAGGGTACGAACATTGTTATAGATGGTACAAACTTTGTTAGAGATGGTACGAACATTGTTAGCGATGGTACGAACTTTGTTAGAGAGGGTACGAACATTGTTAGAGAGGGTACGAACATTGTTATAGATGGTACGAACTTTGTTAGAGAGGGTACGAACTTTGGTAGAGAGGGTACGAACATTGTTATAGATGGAACGAACTTTGTTAGAGAGGGTACGAACTTTGTTAGAGAGGGTACGAACTTTGGTAGAGAGCGTATGAATAATGTTAGAGATGGTACGAACTTTGTTAGAGAGGATACGAACATTGTTAGTGATGGCACGAACTTTGTTAGAGATGGTACGAACATTGTTAGAGATCGTACAAACTTTGTTAGAGAGGGTACGAACATTGTTATAGAGGGTACGAACTTTGTTAGAGAGGGTACGAACTTTGGTAGAGAGGGTACGAACATTGTTATAGATGCTACAAATTTCTTTAGAGAGGGTACGAACTTTGTTAGAGATGGTACGAACATTGTTAGAGAGGGTATGAACATTGTTATAGATGGTACGAACTTTGTTATGGAGGGTACGAACTTTGGTAGGGGGGGTACGAATTTTGGTAGAGAGGGTACGAACATTGTTATAGATGGTACGAACTTTGTTAGAGAGGGTACGAACATTGTTAGAGAGGGTACGAACATTGTTAGAGATGGTGCGCACTTTGTTAGAGATGGTACGAACTTTGTTAGAGGGGGTACGAACGTTGTTAGAGATAGTACGAACATTGTTAGGGATGGTACGAACTTTGTTAGAGATGCTACAAACTTTGTTACAGATGGTCCGAGCTTTGGTAGAGAGGGTACGAACATTGTTATAGATGGTATGAACTTTGTTAGAGAGGGTACGAACTTTGTTAGAGAGGGTACGAACTTTGGTAGAGAGCGTATGAACATTGTTAGAGATGGTACGAACTTTGTTAGAGAGGATACGAACATTTTTAGCGATGGCACGAACTTTGTTAGAGATGGTACGAACATTGTTAGAGATCGTACAAACTTTGTTAGAGAGGGTACAAAATTGTTATAGAAGGTATGAACTTTGTTAGAGAGGGTATGAACTTTGGTAGAGAGGGTACGAACATTGTTAGGGATGGTACGAACTTTGTTAGAGATGCTACAAACTTTGTTACAGATGGTACGAGCTTTGGTAGAGAGGGTACGAACATTGTTATAGATGGTACGAACTTTGTTAGAGAGGGTACGAACTTTGGTAGAGAGCGTATGAACATTGTTAGAGATGGTACGAACTTTGTTAGAGAGGGTACGAACATTGTTCGAGAGGGTACAAACATTGCTATAGATGGTACGAACTTTTTTAGAGAGGGTACAAACATTGTTAGAGAGGGTACGAACATTGTTATATATGGTACGAACTTTGTTAGAGAGGGTACGAACTTTGGTGGAGAGGGTACGAACATTGTTATAGATGGTACAAACTTTGTTAGAGAGGGTACGAACATTGTTATATATGGTACGAACTTTGTTAGAGAGGGTACGAACTTTGGTGGAGAAGGTACGAACATTGTTAGCGATGGTACGAACTTTGTTAGAGAGGGTACGAACTTTGGTAGAGAGGGTACGAACATTGTTATAGATGGTACAAATTTCTTTAGAGAGGGTACGAACTTTGTTAGAGATGGTACGAACATTGTTAGAGATGGTACGAACTTTGTTAGAGAGGGTACGAACATTGTTAGAGAGGGTACGAACATTGTTATAGATGGTACGAACTTTGTTAGGGAGGGTACGAACTTTGGTAGGGAGGGTACGAACTTTGGTAGAGAGGGTACGAACATTGTTATAGATGGTACGAACTTTGTTAGAGAGGGTACGAACATTGTTAGAGAGGGTACGAACATTGTTAGAGATGGTACGCACTTTGTTAGAGATGGTACGCACTTTGTTAGAGGGGGTACGAACGTTGTTAGAGATAGTACGAACATTGTTAGGGATGGTACGAACTTTGTTAGAGATGCTACAAACTTTGTTACAGATGGTCCGAGCTTTGGTAGAGAGGGTACGAACATTGTTATAGATGGTACAAACTTTGTTAGAGAGGGTACGAACTTTGTTAGAGAGGGTACGAACTTTGGTAGAGAGGGTACGAACATTGTTATAGATGGTACAAACTTTGTTAGAGATGGTACGAACATTGTTAGCGATGGTACGAACTTTGTTAGAGAGGGTACGAACATTGTTAGAGAGGGTACGAACATTGTTATAGATGGTACGAACTTTGTTAGAGAGGGTACGAACTTTGGTAGAGAGGGTACGAACATTGTTATAGATGGAACGAACTTTGTTAGAGAGGGTACGAACTTTGTTAGAGAGGGTACGAACTTTGGTAGAGAGCGTATGAACAATGTTAGAGATGGTACGAACTTTGTTAGAGAGGATACGAACATTGTTAGTGATGGCACGAACTTTGTTAGAGATGGTACGAACATTGTTAGAGATCGTACAAACTTTGTTAGAGAGGGTACGAACATTGTTATAGAGGGTACGAACTTTGTTAGAGAGGGTACGAACTTTGTTAAAGATGGTACGAACATTGTTAGAGTTGGTACGAACTTTGTTAGAGAGGGTACGAACATTGTTAGAGAGGGTACGAACATTGTTATAGATGGTACGAACTTTGTTAGGGAGGGTACGAACTTGGTAGGGAGGGTACGAACTTTGGTAGAGAGGGTACGAACATTGTTACATATGGTATGAACATTGTTAGAGAGGGTACGAACATTGTTCGAGAGGGTACGAACATTGTTAGAGAGGGTACAAAGATTGCTACAGATGGTACGAACTTTTTTAGAGAGGGTACGAACATTGTTAGAGAGGGTACAAACATTGTTATATATGGTACGAACTTTGCTAGAGAGGGTACGAACTTTGGTAGAGAGGGTACGAACATTGTTATAGATGGTACAAAATTTTTTAGAGATGGTACGAACATTGTTAGAGATGGTACGAACTTTGTTAGAGAGGGTACGAACATTGTTAGAGAGGGTACGAACATTGTTATAGATGGTACGAACTTTGTTAGGGAGGGTACGAACTTTGGTAGAGAGGGTACGAACATTGTTATAGATGGTACGAACTTTGTTAGAGAGGGTAAGAACTTTGGTAGAGAGCGTATGAACATTGTTAGAGATGGTACGAACATTGTTCGAGAGGGTACGAACATTGTTAGTGATGGCACGAACTTTGTTAGAGATGGTACGAACATTGTTAGAGATCGTACAAACTTTGTTAGAGAGGGTACGAACATTGTTATAGAGGGTACGAACTTTGTTAGAGAGGGTACGAACTTTGGTAGAGAGGGTACGAACATTTTTATAGATGGTACAAATTTCTTTAGAGAGGGTACGAACATTGTTCGAGAGGGTACGAACATTGTTCGTGAGGGTACGAACATTGTTAGAGAGGGTACAAAGATTGCTACAGATGGTACGAACTTTTTTAGAGAGGGTACGAACATTGTTAGAGAGGGTACAAACATTGTTATATATGGTACGAACTTTGCTAGAGAGGGTACGAACTTTGGTAGAGAGGGTACGAACATTGTTATAGATGGTACAAAATTTGTTAGAGATGGTACGAACATTGTTAGAGATGGTACGAACTTTGTCAGAGAGGGTACGAACATTGTTAGAGAGGGTACGAACATTGTTATAGATGGTACGAACTTTGTTAGAGAGGGTATGAACATTGTTAGAGAGGGTATGAACTTTGTTAGAGAGGGTAAGAACTTTGGTAGTGAGCGTATGAACATTGTTAGAGATGGTACGAACATTGTTATAGATGGTACGAACTTTTTTAGAGAGGGTACGAACATTGTTAGAGAGGGTACGAACATTGTTAGAGAGGGTACGAACTTTGTTAGAGAGGGTACGAACATTGTTAGAGATGCTACGAACATTGTTAGAGATCGTACAAACTTTGTTAGAGAGGGTACGAACATTGTTATAGAGGGTACGAACTTTGTTAGAGAGGGTACGAACTTTGGTAAAGAGGGTACGAACATTGTTATAGATGGTACAAACTTTGTTAGAGAGGGTACGAACTTTGTTAGAGATGGTACGAACATTGTTAGAGATCGTACAAACTTTGTTAGAGAGGGTACGAACATTGTTATAGAGGGTACGAACTTTATTAAAGACGGTAGGAACTTTGGTAGAGAGGGTACGAACATTGTTATAGATGGTACAAACTTTGTTAGAGAGGGTACGAACTTTCTTAGAGATGGTACGAACATTGTTAAAGATGGTACGAACTTTGTTAGAGAGGGTACGAACATTGTTAGAGAGGGTACGAACATTGTTATAGATGGTACGAACTTTGTTAGGGAGGGTACGAACTTTGGTAGAGAGGGTACGAACATTGTTATAGATGGTACGAACTTTGTTAGAGAGGGTATGAACATTGTTAGAGAGGGTACGAACTTTGTTAGAGAGGGTAAGAACTTTGGTAGAGAGCGTATGAACATTGTTAGAGATGGTACGAACATTGTTCGAGAGGGTACGAACACTGTTAGAGATGGTACGAACTTTGTTAGAGAGGGTACGAACATTGTTAGAGATGCTACGAACATTGTTAGAGATGGTACGAACTTTGTTCAAGAGGGTACGAACATTGTTCGAGAGGGTACGAACATTGTTAGGGAGGGTACGAACATTGTTATAGATGGTACGAACTTTGTTAGAAAGGGTACGAACTTTGGTAGAGATGGTACGAACATTGTTATAGATGGTACAAACTTTGTTAGAGAGGGTACGAACATTGTTAGAGATGGTACGAACTTTGTTAGAGAGGTTACGAACTTTATTAGAGAGGGTACTAACATTGTTCGAGAGGGTACGAACATTGTTAGAGAGGGTACAAACATTGCTATAGATGGTACGAACTTTTTTAGAGAGGGTACGAACATTGTTAGAGAGGGTACGAACATTGTTATATATGGTACGAACTTTTTTAGAGAGGGTACGAACATTGTTAGATAGGGTACGAACATTGTTATATATGGTACGAACTTTGCTATAGAGGGTACGAACTTTGGTATAGAGGGTACGAACATTGTTATAGATGGTACAAAATTTGTTAGAGATGGTACGAACATTGTTAGAGATGGTACGAACTTTGTCAGAGAGGGAACGAACATTGTTATAGATGGTACGAACTTTGTTAGAGAGGGTACGAACTTTGGTAGAGAGGGTACGAACATTGTTATAGATGGTACGAACATTGTTAGAGAGGGTACGAACTTTGTTAGAGAGGGTACGAACTTTGGTAGAGAGCGTATGAACATTGTTAGAGATGGTACGAACTTTGTTAGGGAGGATACGAACATTGTTAGCGATGGCACGAACTTCGTTAGAGATGGTACTAACATTGTTAGAGATCGTACAAACTTTGTTAGAGAGGGTACGAACATTGTTATAGATGGTACGAACTTTGTTAGAGAGGGTACGAACTTTGGTAGAGAGCGTATGAACATTGTTAGAGATGGTACGAACTTTGTTAGAAAAGGTACGAACTTTGGTAGAGATGGTACGAACATTGTTATAGATGGTACAAACTTTGTTAGGGAGGGTACGAACATTGTTAGAGATGGTACGAACTTTGTTAGAGAGGGTACGAACATTGTTAGAGATGGTACGAACATTGTTAGAGATGGTACGAACTTTGTTAGAGAGGTTACGAACTTTATTAGAGAGGGTACTAACATTGTTCGAGAGGTTACGAACATTGTTAGAAATGGTACGAACATTGTTAGAGATGGTACGCACTTTGTTAGAGATGGTACGAACTTTGTTAGAGGGGGTACGAACGTTGTTAGAGATAGTACGAACATTGTTGGGGATGGTATGAACTTTGTTAGAGATGCTGCAAACTTTGTCACAGATGGTACGAGCTTTGTTAGAGAGGGTACGAACATTGTTCGAGATGGTACGAACATTGTTAGAGAGGGTACGAACATTGTTAGAGATGGTACGAACATTGTTAGAGATGGTACGAACTTTGTTAGAGAGGGTACGAACATTGTTCGAGAGGGTACGAACGTTGTTAGAGAGGGTACGAACTTTGTTATAAATTGTACGAACTTTGTTAGAGAGGATACGAACATTGTTAGCGATGGCACGAACGTTGTTAGAGATGGTACGAAGATCGTTAGAGATCGTCCAAACATTGTTAGGGATGGTACGAACTTTGTGAGAGAGGGTACGAATATTGTTCGAGATGGTACGAACATTGTTAGAGATGGTACGAACTTTGTTAGAGAGGGTACGAACATTGTTAGAGAGGGTACAAACATTGCTATAGATGGTACAAACTTTTTTTGGAGAGGGTACGAACATTGTTAGAGAGGGTACGAACATTGTTATATACGGTACGAACTTTGTTAGAGAGGGTACGAACATTGTTCGAGAGGGTACGAACATTGTTAGAGAGGGTACGAACATTGTTAGAGATGGTACGAACTTTGTTAGAGAGGGTACGAACTTTGTTAGAGAGGGTACGAACATTGTAAGAGATGGTACGAACTTTGTTAGAGAGGTTACGAACTTTATTAGAGATGGTACGAACATTGTTCGAGAGGGTACGAACATTGTTAGAGAGGGTACGAACTTTGGTAGAGAGGATACGAACATTGTTAGAGAGGGTACGAACATTGTTCAAGAGGGTACGAACATTGTTCGAGAGGGTACGAACATTGTTAGAGAGGGTACGAACATTGTTAGAGAGGGTACGAACATTGGTAGAGATGGTACGAACATTGTTATAGATGGTACAAACTTTGTTAGAGAGGGTACGAATATTGTTAGAGATGGTACGAACTTTGTTAGAGAGGGTACGAACATTGTTAGAGATGGTACGAACTTTGTTAGAGAGGTTACGAACTTTATTAGAGAGGGTACTAACATTGTTCGAGAGGGTACGAACATTGTTAGAGAGGGTACAAACATTGCTATAGATGGTACGAACTTTTTTAGAGAGGGTACGAACATTGTTAGAGAGGGTACGAACATTGTTATATATGGTACGAACTTTGTTAGAGAGGGTACGAACATTGTTCGAGAGGGTACGAACATTGTTAGAGAGGGTACAAAGATTGCTATAGATGGTACGAACTTTTTTAGAGAGGGTACGAACATTGTTATATATGGTACGAACTTTGCTAGAGAGGGTACGAACTTTGGTAGAGAGGGTACGAACATTGTTATAGATGGTACAAAATTTGTTAGAGATGGTACGAACATTGTTAGAGATGGTACGAACTTTGTCAGAGAGGGTACGAACATTATTAGAGAGGGTACGAACATTGTTATAGATGGTACGAACTTTGTTAGGGAGGGTACGAACTTTGGTAGAGAGGGTACGAACATTGTTAGAGATGGTACGAACATTGTTAGAGATGGTACGAACTTTGTTAGAGAGGGTACGAACATTGTTCGAGAGGGTACGAACGTTGTTATAGAGGTTACGAACATTGTTAGAAAGGGTACGAACATTGTTAGAGATGGTACGCACTTTGTTAGAGATGGTACGAACTTTGTTAGAGGGGGTACGAACGTTGTTAGAGATAGTACGAACATTGTTGGGGATGGTACGAACTTTGTTAGAGATGCTACAAACTTTGTCACAGATGGTACGAGCTTTGTTAGAGAGGGTACGAACATTGTTCGAGATGGTACGAACATTGTTAGAGAGGGTACGAACATTGTTAGAGATGGTACGAACATTGTTAGAGATGGTACGAACTTTGTTAGAGAGGGTACGAACATTGTTCGAGAGGGTACGAACGTTGTTAGAGAGGGTACGAACTTTGTTATAAATTGTACGAACTTTGTTAGAGAGGGTACGAACTTTGTTAGAGAGGATACGAACATTGTTAGCGATGGCACGAACGTTGTTAGAGATGGTACGAACATCGTTAGAGATCGTCGAAACATTGTTAGGGATGGTACGAACTTTGTTAGAGAGGGTACGAATATTGTTCGAGATGGTACGAACTTTGTTAGAGATGGTACGAACATTGTTAGAGATGGTACGAACTTTGTTAGAGAGGGTACGAACATTGCTATAGATGGTACGAACTTTTTTTGGAGAGGGTACGAACATTGTTAGAGAGGGTACGAACATTGTTATATACGGTACGAACTTTGTTAGAGAGGGTACGAACATTGTTCGAGAGGGTACGAACATTGTTAGAGAGGGTACGAACATTGTTAGAGATGGTACGAACTTTGTTAGAGAGGGTACGAACTTTGTTAGAGAGGGTACGAACATTGTTAGAGATGGTACGAACTTTGTTAGAGAGGTTACGAACTTTATTAGAGAGGGTACTAACATTGTTCGAGAGGGTACGAACATTGTTAGAGAGGGTACAAACATTGCTATAGATGGTACGAACTTTTTTAGAGAGGGTACGAACATTGTTAGAGAGGGTACGAACATTGTTATATATGGTACGAACTTTGTTAGAGAGGGTACGAACATTGTTCGAGAGGGTACGAACATTGTTAGAGAGGGTACGAACTTTGGTAGAGAGGATACGAACATTGTTAGAGAGGGTACAAACATTGTTCAAGAGGGTACGAACATTGTTCGAGAGGGTACGAACATTGTTAGAGAGGGTACGAACATTGTTAGAGAGGGTACGAACATTGGTAGAGATGGTACGAACATTGTTATAGATGGTACAAACTTTGTTAGAGAGGGTACGAACATTGTTAGAGATGGTACGAACTTTGTTAGAGAGGGTACGAACATTGTTAGAGAGGGTACGAACATTGTTATAGATGGTACGAACTTTGTTAGAGAGGTTACGAACTTTATTAGAGAGGGTACTAACATTGTTCGAGAGGGTAGGAACATTGTTAGAGAGGGTACAAACATTGCTATAGATGGTACGAACTTTTTTAGAGAGGGTACGAACATTGTTAGAGAGGGTACGAACATTGTTATATATGGTATGAACTTTGTTAGAGAGGGTACGAACATTGTTCGAGAGGGTACGAACATTGTTAGAGAGGGTACAAAGATTGCTATAGATGGTACGAACTTTTTTAGAGAGGGTACGAACATTGTTATATATGGTACGAACTTTGCTAGAGAGGGTACGAACTTTGGTAGAGAGGGTACGAACATTGTTATAGATGGTACAAAATTTGTTAGAGATGGTACGAACATTGTTAGAGATGGTACGAACTTTGTCAGAGAGGGTACGAACATTGTTAGAGAGGGTACGAACATTGTTATAGATGGTACGAACTTTGTTAGAGAGGGTACGAACTTTGGTAGAGAGGGTACAAACATTGTTATAGATGGTACGAACATTGTTAGAGAGGGTACGAACTTTGGTAGAGAGCGTATGAACATTGTTAGAGATGGTACGAACTTTGTTAGGGAGGATACGAACATTGTTAGCGATGGCACGAACTTCGTTAGAGATGGTACGAACATTGTTAGAGATCGTACAAACTTTGTTAGAGAGGGTACGAACATTGTTATAGAGGGTACGAACTTTGCTAGAGAGGGTACGAACTTTGGTAGAGAGGGTACGAACATTGTTAGAGAGGGACGAACTTTGTTAGAGAGGTTACGAACATTGTTAGAAAGGGTACGAACATTGTTAGAGATGGTACGCACTTTGTTAGAGATGGTACGAACTTTGTTAGAGAGGGTACGAATATTGTTCGAGATGGTACGAACTTTGTTAGAGATGGTACGAACTTTGTTAGAGAGGGTACGAACATTGTTCGAGAGGGTACGAACAATGTTATAGACGGTACGAACTTTGTTAGAGAGGGTACGAACTTTGGTAGAGAGGGTACGAACTTTGTTAGAGAGGGTACGAACTTTGGTAGAGAGGGTACGAACATTGTTAGAGATGGTACGAACATTGTTAGAGAGGGTACGAACTTTGTTAGAGAGGGTACGAACTTTGGTAGAGAGGGTACGAACATTGTTAGAGAGGGACGAACTTTGTTAGAGAGGGTACGAACATTGTTAGAGAGGGTACGAACATTTTGAGAGATGGTACGCACTTTGTTAGAGATGGTACGAACTTTGTTAGAGGGGGTACGAACGTTGTTAGAGATAGTACGAACATTGTTAGGGATGGTACGAACTTTGTTAGAGATGCTAGAAACTTTGTTACAGATGGTACGAGCTTTGCTAGAGAGGGTACGAACATTGTTCGAGATGGTACGAACATTGTTAGAGAGGGTACGAACATTGTTAGGGATGGTACGAACTCTGTTAGAGAGGGTACGAACATTGTTCGAGAGGGTACGAACGTTGTTAGAGAGGGTACGAACATTGTTACAAATGGTACGAACTTTGTTAGAGAGGGTACGAACTTTGTTAGAGAGGGTACGAACATTGTTAAAGATGGTACGAACTCTGTTAGAGAGGGTAGGAACATTGTTAGAGAGGGTACGAATATTGTTCGAGATGGTACGAACTTTGTTAGAGATGGTACGAACATTATTAGAGATGGTACGAACTTTGTTAGAGAGGGTACGAACATTGTTCGAGAGGGTACGAACATTGTTATAGATGGTACGAACTTTGTTAGAGAGGGTACGAACATTGTTATAGAGGGACGAACTTTGTTAGAGAGGGTACGAACATTGTTAGAGAGGGTACGAACATTGTTATAGATGGTACGAACTTTGTTAGGGAGGGTACGAACTTTGGTAGAGAGGGTACGAACATTGTTCGAGAGGGTACGAACATTGTTAGAGAGGGTACAAACATTGCTATAAATGGTACGAACTTTTTTAAAGAGGGTACGAACATTGTTATATATGGTACGAACTTTGTTAGAGAGGGTACGAACATTGTTCGAGAGGGTACGAACATTGTTAGAGATGGTGCGAACATTGTTAGAGATGGTACGAACTTTGTTAGAGAGGGTACGAACTTTATTAGAGAGGGTACTAACATTGTTCGAGAGGGTACGAACATTGTTAGAGACGGTACGAACATTGTTAGAGAGGGTACAAACATTGCTATAGATGGTACGAACTTTTTTAGAGAGGGTACGAACATTGTTAGAGAGGGTACGAACATTGTTATATATCGTACGAATTTTGTTAGAGAGGGTACGAACATTGTTCGAGAGGGTACGAACATTGTTAGAGAGGGTACAAAGATTGCTATAGATGGTACGAACTTTTTTAGAGAGGGTACGAACATTGTTATATATGGTACGAACTTTGCTAGAGAGGGTACGAACTTTGGTAGAGAGGGTACGAACATTGTTAGAGAGGGTACGAACATTGTTAGAGAGGGTACGAACTTTATTAGAGAGGGTACTAACATTGTTCGAGAGGGTACGAACATTGTTAGAGAGGGTACGAACATTGTTATATATGGTACGAACTTTGTTAGAGAGGGTACGAACTGTGGTAGAGAGGGTACGAACATTGTTATAGATGGTACAAAATTTGTTAGAGATGGTACGAACATTGTTAGAGATGGTACAAACTTTGTTAGAGAGGGTACGAACATTGTTAGAGAGGGTACGAACATTGTTATAGATAGTACGAACTTTGTTAGAGAGGGTACGAACTTTGGTAGAGAGGGTACGAACATTGTTATAGATGGTACGAACTTTGTTAGAGAGGGTACGAACTTTGGTAGAGAGGGTACGAACTTTGGTAGAGAGCGTATGAACATTGTTAGAGATGGTACGAGCTTTGTTAGAGAGGATACGAACATTGTTAGCGATGGCACGAACTTTGTTAGAGATGGTACGAACATTGTTAGAGATCGTACAAACTTTGTTGGAGAGGGTACGAACATTGTTATAGAGGGTACGAACTTTGTTAGAGAGGGTACGAACTTTGGTAGAGAGGGTACGAACATTGTTAGAGAGGGTACAAACATTGCTATAAATGGTACGAACTTTTTTAGAGAGGGTACGAACATTGTTATATATGGTACGAACTTTGTTAGAGCGGGTACGAACATTGTTCGAGAGGGTACGAACATTGTTAGAGATGGTACGAACTTTGTTAGAGAGGGTACGAACTTTATTAGAGAGGGTACTAACATTGTTCGAGAGGGTACGAACATTCTTAGAGAGGGTACAAAGATTGCTATAGATGGTACGAACTTTTTTAGAGAGGGTAGGAACATTGTTAGAGAGGGTACGAACATTGTTATATATGGTACGAACTTTGTTAGAGAGGGTACGAACTTTATTAGAGAGGGTACTAACATTGTTCGAGAGGGTACGAACATTGTTAGAGACGGTACGAACATTGTTAGAGAGGGTACAAACATTGCTATAGATGGTACGAACTTTTTTAGAGAGGGTACGAACATTGTTAGAAAGGGTACGAACATTGTTAGAGATGGTACGAACTTTGTTAGAGAGGGTACGAACTTTATTAGAGAGGGTACTAACATTGTTCGAGAGGGTACGAACATTGTTAGAGACGGTACGAACATTGTTAGAGAGGGTACAAACATTGCTATAGATGGTACGAACTTTTTTAGAGAGGGTACGAACATTGTTAGAGAGGGTACGAACATTGTTATATATCGTACGAATTTTGTTAGAGAGGGTACGAACATTGTTCGAGAGGGTACGAACATTGTTAGAGAGGGTACAAAGATTGCTATAGATGGTACGAACTTTTTTAGAGAGGGTACGAACATTGTTAGAGAGGGTACGAACATTGTTATATATGGTACGAACTTTGTTAGAGAGGGTACGAACTGTGGTAGAGAGGGTACGAACATTGTTATAGATGGTACAAAATTTGTTAGAGATGGTACGAACATTGTTAGAGATGGTACGAACTTTGTTAGAGAGGGTACGAACATTGTTAGAGAGGGTACGAACATTGTTATAGATAGTACGAACTTTGTTAGAGAGGGTACGAACATTGTTATAGATGGTACGAACTTTGTTAGAGAGGGTACGAACTTTGTTAGAGAGGGTACGAACTTTGGTAGAGAGCGTATGAACATTGTTAGAGATGGTACGAGCTTTGTTAGAGAGGATACGAACATTGTTAGCGATGGCACGAACTTTGTTAGAGATGGTACGAACATTGTTAGAGATCGTACAAACTTTGTTAGAGAGGGTACGAACATTGTTATAGAGGGTACGAACTTTGTTAGAGAGGGTACGAACTTTGGTAGAGAGGGTACGAACATTGTTAGAGAGGGTACAAACATTGCTATAAATGGTACGAACTTTTTTAGAGAGGGTACGAACATTGTTATATATGGTACGAACTTTGTTAGAGCGGGTACGAACATTGTTCGAGAGGGTACGAACATTGTTAGAGATGGTACGAACATTGTTAGAGATGGTACGAACTTTGTTAGAGAGGGTACGAACTTTATTAGAGAGGGTACTAACATTGTTCGAGAGGGTACGAACATTGTTAGAGAGGGTACAAAGATTGCTATAGATGGTACGAACTTTTTTAGAGAGGGTAGGAACATTGTTAGAGAGGGTACGAACATTGTTATATATGGAACGAACTTTGTTAGAGAGGGTACGAACATTGTTAGAGAGGGTACAAAGATTGCTATAGATGGTACGAACTTTTTTAGAGAGGGTACGAACATTGTTAGAGAGGGTACGAACATTGTTATATATGGTACGAACTTTGTTAGAGAGGGTACGAACTTTCGTAGAGAGGGTACGAACATTGTTATAGATGGTACAAAATTTGTTAGAGATCGTACGAACATTGTTAGAGATGGTACGAACTTTGTTAGAGAGGGTACGAACATTGTTAGAGAGGGTACGAACATTGTTATAGATGGTACGAACTTTGATAGAGAGGGTACGAAGTTTGGTAGAGAGGGTACGAACATTGTTATAGATGGTACGAACTTTGTTAGAGAGGGTACGAACTTTGGTAGAGAGCGTATGAACATTGTTAGAGATGGTACGAACTTTGATAGAGAGGATACGAACATTGTTAGCGATGGCACGAACTTTGTTAGAGATGGTACGAACATTGTTAGAGATCGTACAAACTTTGTTAGAGAGGGTACGAACATTGTTGTAGAGGGTACGAACTTTGTTAGAGATGGTACAAACTTTGTTAGAGAGGGTACGAACTTTGTTAGAGATGGTACGAACTTTGTTAAAGAGGGAACGAACTATGTTGGAGATGGTACAAACTTTGTTAGAGATGGTACGAACTTATTTAAAGATGGTATGGACTTTGTTATAGATGGTACGAACTTTGGTAGAAATGGTACGAATTTTGTTAGAGGGGTTACGAACTTTGTTAGAGATGGGACAAACTTTGTTAGAGGGACTACGAACTTTGTTAGAAGGGGTATGAACTTTGTTAGAGAGGGTATGAACTTTGTTAGAGATTGTACGAACTTTTTTAGAGAGGGTACGAACTTTGTTAAAGAGGGAACGAACTATGTTGGAGATGGTACGAACTTTGTTAGAGATGGTACGAACGTATTTAAAGTTGGTATGGACTTTGTTAGAGATGGTACGAACTCTGTTAGAAATGGTACGAACTTTGTTAGAGGGGTACGAACTTTGTTAGAGATGGTACGAACGTTGTTAGAGACGGTACGAACTTTGTTAAAGAGGGAACGAACTATGTTGGAGATGGTACGAACTTTGTTAGAGATGGTACGAACTTTGTTAGAGAGGGTACGAACTTTGTTAGAGATGGTGCGAACGTTGTTAGAAATGGTACGAACTTTGTTAGGGGGGTTACGAACTTTGTTAGAGATGGTACGAACTTTGTTAGAGATGGGACGAACTATGTTAGAGGGGGTACGAATTTTGTTAGAGACGGTACGAACTTTGTTAAAGAGGGAACGAACTATGTTGGAGATGGTACGAACTTTGTTAGAGATGGTACGAACTTTGTTAGAGATGGTACGAACTTTGTTAGAGAGGGAACGAACTTTGTTAGAGAAGGTACGAATTTTGTTAGAGATGGTGGGAACGTTGTTAGAAATGGTACGAACTTTGTTACAGGGGTTACGAACTTTGTTAGAGATGGTACGAACTTTGTTAGAGATGGTACGAACTATGTTAGAGGGGGTACGAACTTTGTTAGAGACGGTACAAAATTTGTTAAAGAGGGAACGAACTATGTTGGAGATGGTATGAACTTTGTTAGAGATGGTACCAACTTATTTAAAGATGGTATGGACTTTGTTAGAGATGGTACGAACTTTGTTACAGATGGTACAAACTTTGTTAGAGGGTACGAACTTTGTTAGAGAGGCAACGAACTATGTTGGGGATGGTACGAACTTTCTTAGAGATGGTACGAACTTTGTTAGAGGGGGTACGAACGTTGTTAGAGATGGTACGAACGTTGTTAGAGAGGGTACTAACTTTGTTAGAGAGGGAACGAACTATGTTGGAGATTATACGAACTTTGTTAGAGATGATACGAAGTTTCTGAGGGGGTACGAACTTTGTTAGAGATGGTACAAACATTGCTATAAATGGTACGAACTTTTTTAGAGAGGGTACGAACATTGTTATATATGGTACGAACTTTGTTAGAGCGGGTACGAACATTGTTCGAGAGGGTACGAACATTGTTAGAGATGGTACGAACATTGTTAGAGATGGTATGAACTTTGTTAGAGAGGGTACGAACTTTATTAGAGAGGGTACTAACATTGTTCGAGAGGGTACGAACATTGTTAGAGAGGGTACAAAGATTGCTATAGGTGGTACGAACTTTTTTAGAGAGGGTACGAACATTGTTATATATGGTACGAACTTTGTTAGAGAGGGTACGAACATTGTTAGAGAGGGTACAGAGATTGCTATAGATGGTACGAACTTTTTTAGAGAGGGTACGAACATTGTTAGAGAGGGTACGAACATTGTTATATATAGTACGAACTTTGTTAGAGAGGGTACGAACTTTCGTAGAGAGGGTACGAACATTGTTATAGATGGTACAAAATTTGTTAAAGATAGTACGAACATTGTTAGAGATGGTACGAACTGTGTTAGAGAGGGTGCGAACATTGTTAGAGAGGGTACGAACATTGTTATAGATGGTACGAACTTTGTTAGAGAGGGTACGAAGTTTGGTAGAGAGGGTACGAACATTGTTATAGATGGTACGAACTTTGTTAGAGAGGGTACGAACTTGGGTAGAGAGCGTATGAACATTGTTAGAGATGGTACGAACTTTGATAGAGAGGATACGAACATTGTTAGCGATGGCACGAACTTTGTTAGAGATGGTACGAACATTGTTAGAGATCGTACAAACTTTGTTAGAGAGGGTACGAACATTGTTGTAGAGGGTACGAACTTTGTTAGAGAGGGTACGAACTTTGGTAGAGAGGGTACGAACATTGTTATAGATGGTACAAACTTTGTTAGAGAGGGTACGAACTTTGTTAGAGATGGTACGAACTTTGTTAAAGAGGAAACGAACTATGTTGGAGATGGTACGAACTTTGTTAGAGATGGTACGAACTTATTTAAAGATGGTATGGACTTTGTTATAGATGGTACGAACTTTGTTAGAAATGGTACGAATTTTGTTAGAGGGGTTACGAACTTTGTTAGAGATGGTACAAACTTTGTTAGAGGGACTACGAACTTTGTTAGAAGGGGTATGAACTTTGTTAGAGAGGGTATGAACTTTGTTAGAGATGGTACGAACTTTTTTAGAGAGGGTACGAACTTTGTTAAAGAGGGTACGAACTTTGTTAGAGAGGGAACGAACTTTGTTAGAGAAGGTACGAACTTTGTTAGAGATGGTGCGAACGTTGCTAGAAATGGTACGAACTTTGTTAGAGGGGTTACAAACTTTGTTAGAGATGGTACGAACTTTGTTAGAGATGGTACGAACTATGTTAGAGGGGGTACGAACTTTGTTAGAGATGGTACGAACTTTGTTAAAGAGGGAACGAACTATGTTGGAGATGGTACGAACTTTGTTAGAGATGGTACGAACGTATTTAAAGTTGGTATGGACTTTGTTAGAGATGGTACGAACTCTGTTAGAAATGGTACGAACTTTGTTAGAGGGGTTACGAACTTTGTTAGAGATGGTACAAACTCTGTTAGAGGGACTACGAACTTTGTTAGAGATGGTGCGAACGTTGTTAGAAATGGTACGAACTTTGTTAGCGGGGTTACGAACTTTGTTAGAGATGGTACGAACTATATTAGAGAGGGTAGGAACATTGTTAGAGAGGGTACGAACATTGTTATATATGGTACGAACTTTGTTAGAGAGGGTACGAACATTGTTAGAGAGGGTACAAAGATTGCTATAGATGGTACGAACTTTTTTAGAGAGGGTACGAACATTGTTAGAGAGGGTACGAACATTGTTATATATGGTACGAACTTTGTTAGAGAGGGTACGAACTTTCGTAGAGAGGGTACGAACATTGTTATAGATGGTACAACATTTGTTAGAGATCGTACGAACATTGTTAGAGATGGTACGAACTTTGTTAGAGAGGGTACGAACATTGTTAGAGAGGGTACGAACATTGTTATAGATGGTACGAACTTTGATAGAGAGGGTACGAAGTTTGGTAGAGAGGGTGCGAACATTGTTATAGATGGTATGAACTTTGTTAGAGAGGGTACGAACTTTGGTAGAGAGCGTATGAACATTGTTAGAGATGGTACGAACTTTGATAGAGAGGATACGAACATTGTTAGCGATGGCACGAACTTTGTTGGAGATGGTACGAACATTGTTAGAGATCGTACAAACTTTGTTAGAGAGGGTACGAACATTGTTGTAGAGGGTACGAACTTTGTTAGAGAGGGTACGAACTTTGGTAGAGAGGGTACGAACATTGTTATAGATGGTACAAACTTTGTTAGAGAGGGTACGAACTTTGTTAGAGATGGTACGAACTTTGTTAAAGAGGGAACGAACTATGTTGGAGATGGTACGAACTTTGTTAGAGATGGTACGAACTTATTTAAAGATGGTATGGACTTTGTTATAGATGGTACGAACTTTGGTAGAAATGGTACGAATTTTGTTAGAGGGGTTACGAACTTTGTTAGAGATGGGACAAACTTTGTTAGAGGGACTACGAACTTTGTTAGAAGGGGTATGAACTTTGTTAGAGAGGGTATGAACTTTGTTAGAGATGGTACGAACTTTTTTAGAGAGGGTACGAACTTTGTTAAAGAGGGAACGAACTATGTTGGAGATGGTACGAACTTTGTTAGAGATGGTACGAACGTATTTAAAGTTGGTATGGACTTTGTTAGAGATGGTACGAACTCTGTTAGAAATGGTACGAACTTTGTTAGAGGGGTACGAACTTTGTTAGAGATGGTACGAACGTTGTTAGAGACGGTACGAACTTTGTTAAAGAGGGAACGAACTATGTTGGAGATGGTACGAACTTTGTTAGAGATGGTACGAACTTTGTTGGAGATGGTACGAACTTTGTTAGAGAGGGAACGAACTTTGTTAGAGAAGGTACGAACTTTGTTAGAGATGGTGCGAACGTTGTTAGAAATGGTACGAACTTTGTTAGGGGGGTTACGAACTTTGTTAGAGATGGTACGAACTTTGTTAGAGATGGGACGAACTATGTTAGAGGGGGTACGAATTTTGTTAGAGACGGTACGAACTTTGTTAAAGAGGGAACGAACTATGTTGGAGATGGTACGAACTTTGTTAGAGGGGTTACGAACTTTGTTAGAGATGGTACGAACTTTGTTAGAGATGGTACGAACTTTGTTAGAGAGGGAACGAACTTTGTTAGAGAAGGTACGAACTTTGTTAGAGATGGTGCGAACGTTGTTAGAAATGGTACGAACTTTGCTAGAGGGGTTACGAACTTTGTTAGAGATGGTACGAACTTTGTTAGAGATGGTACGAACTATGTTAGAGGGGGTACGAACTTTGTTAGAGACGGTACAAACTTTGTTAAAGAGGGAACGAACTATGTTGGAGATGGTATGAACTTTGTTAGAGATGGTACGAACTTATTTAAAGATGGTATGGACTTTGTTAGAGATGGTACAAACTTTGTTAGAGGGTACGAACTTTGTTAGAGAGGCAACGAACTATGTTGGGGATGGTACGAACTTTCTTAGAGATGGTACGAACTTTGTTAGAGGGGGTACGAACTTTGTTAGAGATGGTACGAACGTTGTTAGAGCGGGTACTAACTTTGTTAGAGAGGGAACGAACTATGTTGGAGATTATACGAACTTTGTTAGAGATGGTACGAACTTTCTGAGGGGGTACGAACTTTGTTAGAGATGGTACAACCATTGCTATAAATGGTACGAACTTTTTTAGAGAGGGTACGAACATTGTTATATATGGTACGAACTTTGTTAGAGAGGGTACGAACATTGTTCGAGAGGGTACGAACATTGTTAGAGATGATACGAACATTGTTAGAGATGGTATGAACTTTGTTAGAGAGGGTACGAACTTTATTAGAGAGGGTACTAACATTGTTCGAGAGGGTACGAACATTGTTAGAGAGGGTACAAAGATTGCTATAGATGGTACGAACTTTTTTAGAGAGGGTACGAACATTGTTAGAGAGGGTACGAACATTGTTATATATGGTACGAACTTTGTTAGAGAGGGTACGAACATTGTTAGAGAGGGTACAAAGATTGCTATAGATGGGACGAACTTTTTTAGAGAGGGTACGAACATTGTTAGAGAGGGTACGAACATTGTTATATATGGTACGAACTTTGTTAGAGAGGGTACGAACTTTCGTAGAGAGGGTACGAACATTGTTATAGATGGTACAAAATTTGTTAAAGATAGTACGAACATTGTTAGAGATGGTACGAACTTTGTTAGAGAGGGTGCGAACATTGTTAGAGAGGGTACGAACATTGTTATAGATGGTACGAACTTTGTTAGAGAGGGTACGAAGTTTGGTAGAGAGGGTACGAACATTGTTATAGATGGTACGAACTTTGTTAGAGAGGGTACGAACTTTGGTAGAGAGCGTATGAACATTGTTAGAGATGGTACGAACTTTGATAGAGAGGATACGAACATTGTTAGCGATGGCACGAACTTTGTTAGAGATGGTACGAACATTGTTAGAGATCGTACAAACTTTGTTAGAGAGGGTACAAACATTGTTGTAGAGGGTACGAACTTTGTTAGAGAGGGTACGAACTTTGGTAGAGAGGGTACGAACATTGTTATAGATGGTACAAACTTTGTTAGAGAGGGTACGAACTTTGTTAGAGATGGTACGAACTTTGTTAAAGAGGAAACGAACTATGTTGGAGATGGTACGAACTTTGTTAGAGATGGTACGAACTTATTTAAAGATGGTATGGACTTTGTTATAGATGGTACGAACTTTGTTAGAAATGGTACGAATTTTGTTAGAGGGGTTACGAACTTTGTTAGAGATGGTACAAACTTTGTTAGAGGGACTACGAACTTTGTTAGAAGGGGTATGAACTTTGTTAGAGAGGGTATGAACTTTGTTAGAGATGGTACGAACTTTTTTAGAGAGGGTACGAACTTTGTTAAAGAGGGTACGAACTTTGTTAGAGAGGGAACGAACTTTGTTAGAGAAGGTACGAACTTTGTTAGAGATGGTGCGAACGTTGCTAGAAATGGTACGAACTTTGTTAGAGGGGTTACAAACTTTGTTAGAGATGGTACGAACTTTGTTAGAGATGGTACGAACTATGTTAGAGGGGGTACGAACTTTGTTAGAGATGGTACGAACTTTGTTAAAGAGGGAACGAACTATGTTGGAGATGGTACGAACTTTGTTAGAGATGGTACGAACGTATTTAAAGTTGGTATGGACTTTGTTAGAGATGGTACGAACTCTGTTAGAAATGGTACGAACTTTGTTAGAGGGGTTACGAACTTTGTTAGAGATGGTACAAACTTTGTGAGAGGGACTACGAACTTTGTTAGAGATGGTGCGAACGTTGTTAGAAATGGTACGAACTTTGTTAGAGATGGTACGAAGTATGTTAGAGGGGGTACGAACTTTGTTAGAGACGGTACGAACTTTGTTAAAGAGGGAACGAACTATGTTGGAGATGGTACGAACTTTGTTAGAGGGGTTACGAACTTTCTTAGAGATGGGACGAACTTTGCTAGAGAGGGTACGAACTTTGTTAGAGAGGGGACGAACTTTGATGGAGAGGGAACGAACTTTGTTAGAGAGCGGACGAACTTTGTTAGAGAGGGACGAACTTTGGTAGAGAGGGGACGAACTTTGTTAGAGAGGGGACAAACTTTGTTAGAGAGGGGACAAACTTTGTTAGAGAGGGGACGAACTTTGTTAGAGAGGGGACACACTTTGTTACAGAGCGGACGAACTTTGTGAGAGAGGGGACGAACTTTGCTAGAGAGGGTACGAACTTTGTTAGAGAGGGGACGAACATTGTTAGAGAGGGAACGAACTTTGTTAGAGAGTGGACGAACTTTGTTAGAGACGGACGAATTTTGTTAGAGAGGGGACGAATTTTGTTAGAGAGGGACGAACTTTGTTAGAGAGTGAAGGAACTTTGTTAGAGAGCGGACGAACTTTGTTAGAGAGGTACGAACTTTGTTAGAGAGGGAACGAACTTTGTTAGAGAGTGGACGAACTTTGTTAGAGACGGACGAATTTTGTTAGAGAGGGGACGAATTTTGTTAGAGAGGGACGAACTTTGTTAGAGAGTGAAGGAACTTTGTGAGAGAGCGGACGAACTTTGTTAGAGAGGGGACGAACTTTGTTAGAGAGGGGACCAACTTTACTAGAGAGGGTACGAACATTGTTAGAGAGGGGACGAACTTTGTTAGAGACGTCACGAACTTTGTTAGAGAGGGGACGAACTTTGTTAGAGAGGGGATGAACTTTGTCACAGAGGGGACGAACTTTGTCACAGAGGGGTGGAACTTTGTTAGAGAGGGGACGAACTTTGCTAGAGAGGGTACGAACTTTGTTAGAGAGGGGACGAACTTTGATGGAGAGGGAACGAACTTTGTTAGAGAGTGGACGAACTTTGTTAGAGAGGGACGAACTTTGGTAGAGAGAGGACGAACTTTGTTAGAGAGGGACGAACTTCGTTAATGCGGGGACAAACTTTGTTAGAGAGGGGACGAACTTTGTTAGAGAGGGAACGAACTTTGTTAGAGAGTGGACGAACTTTGTTAGAGAGGGACGAATTTTGTTAGAGAGCGGACGAACTTTGTTAGAGAGGGGACGAACTTTGTAAGAGAGGGAACGAATTTTGTTAGAGAGGGGACCAACTTTGCTAGAGAGGGTACGAACTTTGTTAGAGAGGGGACGAACTTTGTTAGAGACGTTACGAACTTTGTTTGAGAGGGGACGAACTTTGTTAGAGAGGGGACGAACTTTGTTAGAGAGGGGACAAACTTTGTTAGAGAGGGGATGAACTTTGCTAGAGAGGGTACGAACTTTGTTAGAGAGGGGACGAACTTTGTGAGAGAGGGAACGAACTTTGTTAGAGAGCGGACGAACTTTGTTAGAGAGGGACGAATTTTGTTAGAGAGGGGACGAATTTTGTTAGTGAGGGACGAACTCTGTTAGAGAGGGAACGAACTTTGTTAGAGAGCGGACGAACTTTGTTAGAGAGGGTATGAATTTTGTTAGAGAGGGGACGAACTTTGTTCGAGAGGGGACGAACTTTGTTAGAGAGGGGACCAACTTTGCTAGAGAGGGTACGAACTTTGTTAGAGAGGGGGCGAACTTTGTTAGAGACGTTACGAACTTTGTTAGAGAGGGGACGAACTTTGTTAGAGAGGGGACGAACTTTGTCACAGAGGGGACAAACTTTGTTAGAGAGGGGACGAACTTTGTTAGAGAGGGACGAACTTTGTGAGAGAGGGGACAAACTTTGCTAGAGAGGGGACGAACTTTTATAGAGAGGGACGAACTTTGTTAGAGAGGGGACGAACTTTGTTAGAGACGTTACGAACTTTGTTAGACAGGGGACGAACTTTGTTAGAGAGGGGACGAACTTTGTCACAGAGGGGACGAACTTTGTGAGAGAGGGGACGAACTTTGCTAGAGAGGGGACGAACTTTGTTAGAGAGGGAACGAACTTTGTTAGAGAGTGGACGAACTTTGTTAGAGACGGACGAATTTTGTTAGAGAGGGGACGAATTTTGTTAGAGAGGGACGAACTTTGTTAGAGAGTGAAGGAACTTTGTCAGAGAGCGGACGAACTTTGTTAGAGAGGGGACGAACTTTGTTAGAGAGGGGACCAACTTTACTAGAGAGGGTACGAACTTTGTTAGAGAGGGTACGAACTTTGTTAGAGAGGGGGCGAACTTTGCTAGAGAGGGTACGAACTTTGTTAGAGAGGGTACGAACTTTGTTAGAGAGGGTACGAATTTTGTTAGAGAGGGGATGAACTTTGCTAGAGAGGGTACGAACTTTGTTAGAGAGGGGACGAACTTTGTGAGAGAGGGAACGAACTTTGTTAGAGAGCGGACGAACTTTGTTAGAGAGGGACGAATTTTGTTAGAGAGGGGACGAATTTTGTTAGTGAGGGACGAACTTTGTTAGAGAGGGAACGAACTTTGTTAGAGAGCGGACGAACTTTGTTAGAGAGGGTATGAATTTTGTTAGAGAGGGGACGAACTTTGTTAGAGAGGGGACCAACTTTGCTAGAGAGGGTACGAACTTTGTTAGAGAGGGGGCGAACTTTGTTAGAGACGTTACGAACTTTGTTAGAGAGGGGACGAACTTTGTTAGAGAGGGGACGAACTTTGTCACAGAGGGGACGAACTTTGTCACAGAGGGGACAAACTTTGTTAGAGAGGGGACGAACTTTGTTAGAGAGGGACGAACTTTGTGAGAGAGGGGACGAACTTTGCTAGAGAGGGGACGAACTTTGTTAGAGAGGGAACGAACTTTGTTAGAGAGTGGACGAACTTTGTTAGAGACGGACGAATTTTGTTAGAGAGGGGACGAATTTTGTTAGAGAGGGACGAACTTTGTTAGAGAGTGAAGGAACTTTGTCAGAGAGCGGACGAACTTTGTTAGAAGGGGACCAACTTTGCTGGAGAGGGTACGAACTTTGTTAGAGAGGGGACGAACTTTGTTAGAGAGGGGACAAACTTTGTGAGAGAGGGGACGAACTTTGCTAGAGAGGGGACGAACTTTGTTAGAGAGGGAACGAACTTTGTTAGAGAGTGGACGAACTTTGTTAGAGACGGACGAATTTTGTTAGAGAGGGGACGAATTTTGTTAGAGAGGGACGAACTTTGTTAGAGAGTGAAGGAACTTTGTCAGAGAGCGGACGAACTTTGTTAGAGACGGGACGAACTTTGTTAGAGAGGGGACCAACTTTACTAGAGAGGGTACGAACTTTGTTAGAGAGGGGACGAACTTTGTTAGAGAGGGGGCGAACTTTGCTAGAGAGGGTACGAACTTTGTTAGAGAGGGGACGAACTTTGATGGAGAGGGAACGAACTTTGTTAGAGAGCGGACGAACTTTGTTAGAGAGGGACGAACTTTGGTAGAGAGGGGACGAACTTTGTTAGAGAGGGGACAAACTTTGTTAGAGAGGGGACAAACTTTGTTAGAGAGGGGACGAACTTTGTTAGAGAGGGGACAAACTTTGTTACAGAGCGGACGAACTTTGTGAGAGAGGGGACGAACTTTGCTAGAGAGGGTACGAACTTTGTTAGAGAGGGGACGAACTTTGTTAGAGAGGGAATGAACTTTGTTAGAGAGTGGACGAACTTTGTTAGAGACGGACGAATTTTGTTAGAGAGGGGACGAATTTTGTTAGAGAGGGACGAACTTTGTTAGAGAGTGAAGGAACTTTGTTAGAGAGCGGACGAACTTTGTTAGAGAGGGGACGAACTTTGTTAGAGAGGGGACCAACTTTACTAGAGAGTGTACGAACTTTGTTAGAGAGGGGACGAACTTTGTTAGAGACGTCACGAACTTTGTTAGAGAGGGGACGAACTTTGTTAGAGAGGGGACGAACTTTGTCACAGAGGGGACGAACTTTGTCACAGAGGGGAGGAACTTTGTTAGAGAGGGGACGAACTTTGCTAGAGAGGGTACGAACTTTGTTAGAGAGGGGACGAACTTTGATGGAGAGGGAACGAACTTTGTTAGAGAGCGGACGAACTTTGTTAGAGAGGGACGAACTTTGGTAGAGAGGGGACGAACTTTGTTAGAGAGGGGACAAACTTTGTTAGAGAGGGGACAAACTTTGTTAGAGAGGGGACGAACTTTGTTAGAGAGGGGACAAACTTTGTTACAGAGCGGACGAACTTTGTGAGAGAGGGGACGAACTTTGCTAGAGAGGGTACGAACTTTGTTAGAGAGGGGACGAACTTTGTTAGAGAGGGAATGAACTTTGTTAGAGAGTGGACGAACTTTGTTAGAGACGGACGAATTTTGTTAGAGAGGGGACGAATTTTGTTAGAGAGGGACGAACTTTGTTAGAGAGTGAAGGAACTTTGTTAGAGAGCGGACGAACTTTGTTAGAGAGGGGACGAACTTTGTTAGAGAGGGGACCAACTTTACTAGAGAGTGTACGAACTTTGTTAGAGAGGGGACGAACTTTGTTAGAGACGTCACGAACTTTGTTAGAGAGGGGACGAACTTTGTTAGAGAGGGGACGAACTTTGTCACAGAGGGGACGAACTTTGTCACAGAGGGGAGGAACTTTGTTAGAGAGGGGACGAACTTTGCTAGAGAGGGTACGAACTTTGTTAGAGAGGGGACGAACTTTGATGGAGAGGGAACGAACTTTGTTAGAGAGCGGACGAACTTTGTTAGATAGGGACGAACTTTGGTAGAGAGGGGACGAACTTTGTTAGAAAGGGACGAACTTCGTTAGAGCGGGGACAAACTTTGTTAGAGAGGGGACGAACTTTGGTAGAGTGGGGACGAACTTTGTTAGAGAGGGGACGAACTTTACTAGAGAGGGTACGAATTTTGTTAGAGAGGGGACGAACTTTGTTCGAGAGGGGACCAACTTTGCTAGAGAGGGTACGAACTTTGTTAGAGAGGGGACGAACTTTGTTAGGGAGGGGACGAACTTTGTTAGAGAGCGGACGAACTTTGTTAGAGAGGGGACGAACTTTGTTTGAGAGGTGACGAACTTTGTTAGAGAGGGACGAACTTTGTTAGAGAGGGGACGAACTTTGTTAGAGAGGGGACGAACTTTGTTAGAGAGGGGACGAATTTTGTTAGAGAGGGACGAACTTTGTTAGAGAGTGAAGGAACTTTGTCAGAGAGCGGACGAACTTTGTTAGAGAGGGGACGAACTTTGTTAGAGAGGGGAGGAATTTTGTTAGAGAGGGACGAACTTTGTTAGAGAGTGAAGGAACTTTGTCAGAGAGCGGACGAACTTTGTTAGAGAGGGGACGAACTTTGTTAGAGAGGGGACCAACTTTACTAGAGAGGGTACGAACTTTGTTAGAGAGGGGACGAACTTTGTTAGAGAGGGGACGAACTTTGCTAGAGAGGGTATGAACTTTGTTAGAGAGGGGACGAACTTTGATGGAGAGGGAACGAACTTTGTTAGAGAGCGGACGAACTTTGTTAGAGAGGGACGAACTTTGGTAGAGAGGGGACGAACTTTGTTAGAAAGGGACGAACTTCGTTAGAGCGGGGACAAACTTTGTTAGAGAGGGGACGAACTTTGGTAGAGTGGGGACGAACTTTGTTAGAGAGGGGACGAACTTTACTAGAGAGGGTACGAATTTTGTTAGAGAGGGGACGAACTTTGTTAGAGAGTGAAGGAACTTTGTCAGAGAGCGGACGAACTTTGTTAGAGAGGGGACGAACTTTGTTAGAGAGGGGACGAACTTTGCTAGAGAGGGTACGAACTTTGTTAGAGAGGGGACGAACTTTGATGGAGAGGGAACGAACTTTGTGAGAAAGCGGACGAACTTTGTTTGAGAGGGGACGAACTTTGTTAGAGAGGGGACGAATTTTGTTAGAGAGGGACGAACTTTGTTAGAGAGTGAAGGAACTTTGTCAGAGAGCGGACGAACTTTGTTAGAGAGGGGACGAACTTTGTTAGAGAGGGGACCAACTTTGCTAGAGAGGGTACGAACTTTGTTAGAGAGGGGACGAACTTTGTTAGGGAGGGGACGAACTTTGTTAGAGAGCGGACGAACTTTGTTAGAGAGGGGACGAACTTTGTTAGAGAGGTGACGAACTTTGTTAGAGAGGGACGAACTTTGTTAGAGAGGGGACGAACTTTGTTAGAGAGGGGACGAACTTTGTTAGAGAGGGGACGAATTTTGTTAGAGAGGGACGAACTTTGTTAGAGAGTGAAGGAACTTTGTCAGAGAGCGGACGAACTTTGTTAGAGAGGGGACGAACTTTGTTAGAGAGGGGACCAACTTTACTAGAGAGGGTACGAACTTTGTTAGAGAGGGGACGAACTTTGTTAGAGAGGGGACGAACTTTGCTAGAGAGGGTACGAACTTTGTTAGAGACGGGACGAACTTTGATGGAGAGGGAACGAACTTTGTTAGAGAGCGGACGAACTTTGTTAGAGAGGGACGAACTTTGGTAGAGAGGGGACGAACTTTGTTAGAGAGGGGACAAACTTTGTTAAAGAGGGGACCAACTTTGTTAGAGAGGGGACGAACTTTGTTAGAGAGGGGACAAACTTTGTTACAGAGCGGACGAACTTTGTGAGAGAGGGGACGAACTTTGCTAGAGAGGGTACGAACTTTGTTAGAGAGGGGACGAACTTTGTTAGAGAGGGAATGAACTTTGTTAGAGAGTGGACGAAGTTTGTTAGAGACGGACGAATTTTGTTAGAGAGGGGACGAATTTTGTTAGAGAGGGACGAACTTTGTTAGAGAGTGAAGGAACTTTGTTAGAGAGCGGACGAACTTTGTTAGAGAGGGGACAAACTTTGTTAGAGAGGGGACCAACTTTACTAGAGAGGGTACGAACTTTGTTAGAGAGGGGACGAACTTTGTTAGAGACGTCACGAACTTTGTTAGAGAGGGGACGAACTTTGTTAGAGAGGGGACGAACTTTGTCACAGAGGGGACGAACTTTGTCACAGAGGGGAGGAACTTTGTTAGAGAGGGGACGAACTTTGCTAGAGAGGGTACGAACTTTGTTAGAGAGGGGACGAACTTTGATGGAGAGGGAACGAACTTTGTTAGAGAGCGGACGAACTTTGTTAGATAGGGACGAACTTTGGTAGAGAGGGGACGAACTTTGTTAGAGAGGGACGAACTTTGGTAGAGAGGGGACGAACTTTGTTAGAGAGGGGACAAACTTTGTTAGAGAGGGGACAAACTTTGTTAGAGAGGGGACGAACTTTGTTAGAGAGGGGACAAACTTTGTTACAGAGCGGACGAACTTTGTGAGAGAGGGGACGAACTTTGCTAGAGAGGGTACGAACTTTGTTAGAGAGGGGACGAACTTTGTTAGAGAGGGAATGAACTTTGTTAGAGAGTGGACGAACTTTGTTAGAGACGGACGAATTTTGTTAGAGAGGGGACGAATTTTGTTAGAGAGGGACGAACTTTGTTAGAGAGTGAAGGAACTTTGTTAGAGAGCGGACGAACTTTGTTAGAGAGGGGACGAACTTTGTTAGAGAGGGGACCAACTTTACTAGAGAGTGTACGAACTTTGTTAGAGAGGGGACGAACTTTGTTAGAGACGTCACGATCTTTGTTAGAGAGGGGACGAACTTTGTTAGAGAGGGGACGAATTTGTCACAGAGGGGACGAACTTTGTCACAGAGGGGAGGAACTTTGTTAGAGAGGGGACGAACTTTGCTAGAGAGGGTACGAACTTTGTTAGAGAGGGGACGAACTTTGATGGAGAGGGAACGAACTTTGTTAGAGAGCGGACGAACTTTGTTAGATAGGGACGAACTTTGGTAGAGAGGGGACGAACTTTGTTAGAAAGGGACGAACTTCGTTAGAGCGGGGACAAACTTTGTTAGAGAGGGGACGAACTTTGGTAGAGTGGGGACGAACTTTGTTAGAGAGGGGACGAACTTTACTAGAGAGGGTACGAATTTTGTTAGAGAGGGGACGAACTTTGTTCGAGAGGGGACCAACTTTGCTAGAGAGGGTACGAACTTTGTTAGAGAGGGGACGAACTTTGTTAGGGAGGGGACGAACTTTGTTAGAGAGCGGACGAACTTTGTTAGAGAGGGGACGAACTTTGTTTGAGAGGTGACGAACTTTGTTAGAGAGGGACGAACTTTGTTAGAGAGGGGACGAACTTTGTTAGAGAGGGGACGAACTTTGTTAGAGAGGGGACGAATTTTGTTAGAGAGGGACGAACTTTGTTAGAGAGTGAAGGAACTTTGTCAGAGAGCGGACGAACTTTGTTAGAGAGGGGACGAACTTTGTTAGAGAGGGGACGAACTTTGCTAGAGAGGGTACGAACTTTGTTAGAGAGGGGACGAACTTTGATGGAGAGGGAACGAAGTTTGTTAGAGAGCGGACGAACTTTGTTAGAGAGGGGACGAACTTTGTTAGAGAGGGGACGAATTTTGTTAGAGAGGGACGAACTTTGTTAGAGAGTGAAGGAACTTTGTCAGAGAGCGGACGAACTTTGTTAGAGAGGGGACGAACTTTGTTAGAGAGGGGACCAACTTTACTAGAGAGGGTACGAACTTTGTTAGAGAGGGGACGAACTTTGTTAGAGAGGGGACGAACTTTGCTAGAGAGGGTATGAACTTTGTTAGAGAGGGGACGAACTTTGATGGAGAGGGAACGAACTTTGTTAGAGAGCGGACGAACTTTGTTAGAGAGGGACGAACTTTGGTAGAGAGGGGACGAACTTTGTTAGAAAGGGACGAACTTCGTTAGAGCGGGGACAAACTTTGTTAGAGAGGGGACGAACTTTGGTAGAGTGGGGACGAACTTTGTTAGAGAGGGGACGAACTTTACTAGAGAGGGTACGAATTTTGTTAGAGAGGGGACGAACTTTGTTAGAGAGTGAAGGAACTTTGTCAGAGAGCGGACGAACTTTGTTAGAGAGGGGACGAACTTTGTTAGAGAGGGGACGAACTTTGCTAGAGAGGGTACGAACTTTGTTAGAGAGGGGACGAACTTTGATGGAGAGGGAACGAACTTTGTGAGAAAGCGGACGAACTTTGTTAGAGAGGGGACGAACTTTGTTAGAGAGGGGACGAATTTTGTTAGAGAGGGACGAACTTTGTTAGAGAGTGAAGGAACTTTGTCAGAGAGCGGACGAACTTTGTTAGAGAGGGGACGAACTTTGTTAGAGAGGGGACCAACTTTGCTAGAGAGGGTACGAACTTTGTTAGAGAGGGGACGAACTTTGTTAGGGAGGGGACGAACTTTGTTAGAGAGCGGACGAACTTTGTTAGAGAGGGGACGAACTTTGTTAGAGAGGTGACGAACTTTGTTAGAGAGGGACGAACTTTGTTAGAGAGGGGACGAACTTTGTTAGAGAGGGGACGAACTTTGTTAGAGAGGGGACGAATTTTGTTAGAGAGGGACGAACTTTGTTAGAGAGTGAAGGAACTTTGTCAGAGAGCGGACGAACTTTGTTAGAGAGGGGACGAACTTTGTTAGAGAGGGGACCAACTTTACTAGAGAGGGTACGAACTTTGTTAGAGAGGGGACGAACTTTGTTAGAGAGGGGACGAACTTTGCTAGAGAGGGTACGAACTTTGTTAGAGACGGGACGAACTTTGATGGAGAGGGAACGAACTTTGTTAGAGAGCGGACGAACTTTGTTAGAGAGGGACGAACTTTGGTAGAGAGGGGACGAACTTTGTTAGAGAGGGGACAAACTTTGTTAAAGAGGGGACCAACTTTGTTAGAGAGGGGACGAACTTTGTTAGAGAGGGGACAAACTTTGTTACAGAGCGGACGAACTTTGTGAGAGAGGGGACGAACTTTGCTAGAGAGGGTACGAACTTTGTTAGAGAGGGGACGAACTTTGTTAGAGAGGGAATGAACTTTGTTAGAGAGTGGACGAAGTTTGTTAGAGACGGACGAATTTTGTTAGAGAGGGGACGAATTTTGTTAGAGAGGGACGAACTTTGTTAGAGAGTGAAGGAACTTTGTTAGAGAGCGGACGAACTTTGTTAGAGAGGGGACAAACTTTGTTAGAGAGGGGACCAACTTTACTAGAGAGGGTACGAACTTTGTTAGAGAGGGGACGAACTTTGTTAGAGACGTCACGAACTTTGTTAGAGAGGGGACGAACTTTGTTAGAGAGGGGACGAACTTTGTCACAGAGGGGACGAACTTTGTCACAGAGGGGAGGAACTTTGTTAGAGAGGGGACGAACTTTGCTAGAGAGGGTACGAACTTTGTTAGAGAGGGGACGAACTTTGATGGAGAGGGAACGAACTTTGTGAGAAAGCGGACGAACTTTGTTAGAGAGGGGACGAACTTTGTTAGAGAGGGGACGAATTTTGTTAGAGAGGGACGAACTTTGTTAGAGAGTGAAGGAACTTTGTCAGAGAGCGGACGAACTTTGTTAGAGAGGGGACGAACTTTGTTAGAGAGGGGACGAACTTTGCTAGAGAGGGTACGAACTTTGTTAGAGAGGGGACGAACTTTGATGGAGAGGGAACGAACTTTGTGAGAAAGCGGACGAACTTTGTTAGAGAGGGGACGAACTTTGTTAGAGAGGGGACGAATTTTGTTAGAGAGGGACGAACTTTGTTAGAGAGTGAAGGAACTTTGTCAGAGAGCGGACGAACTTTGTTAGAGAGGGGACGAACTTTGTTAGAGAGGGGACCAACTTTGCTAGAGAGGGTACGAACTTTGTTAGAGAGGGGACGAACTTTGTTAGGGAGGGGACGAACTTTGTTAGAGAGCGGACGAACTTTGTTAGAGAGGGGACGAACTTTGTTAGAGAGGTGACGAACTTTGTTAGAGAGGGACGAACTTTGTTAGAGAGGGGACGAACTTTGTTAGAGAGGGGACGAACTTTGTTAGAGAGGGGACGAATTTTGTTAGAGAGGGACGAACTTTGTTAGAGAGTGAAGGAACTTTGTCAGAGAGCGGACGAACTTTGTTAGAGAGGGGACGAACTTTGTTAGAGAGGGGACCAACTTTACTAGAGAGGGTACGAACTTTGTTAGAGAGGGGACGAACTTTGTTAGAGAGGGGACGAACTTTGCTAGAGAGGGTACGAACTTTGTTAGAGACGGGACGAACTTTGATGGAGAGGGAACGAACTTTGTTAGAGAGCGGACGAACTTTGTTAGAGAGGGACGAACTTTGGTAGAGAGGGGACGAACTTTGTTAGAGAGGGGACAAACTTTGTTAAAGAGGGGACCAACTTTGTTAGAGAGGGGACGAACTTTGTTAGAGAGGGGACAAACTTTGTTACAGAGCGGACGAACTTTGTGAGAGAGGGGACGAACTTTGCTAGAGAGGGTACGAACTTTGTTAGAGAGGGGACGAACTTTGTTAGAGAGGGAATGAACTTTGTTAGAGAGTGGACGAAGTTTGTTAGAGACGGACGAATTTTGTTAGAGAGGGGACGAATTTTGTTAGAGAGGGACGAACTTTGTTAGAGAGTGAAGGAACTTTGTTAGAGAGCGGACGAACTTTGTTAGAGAGGGGACAAACTTTGTTAGAGAGGGGACCAACTTTACTAGAGAGGGTACGAACTTTGTTAGAGAGGGGACGAACTTTGTTAGAGACGTCACGAACTTTGTTAGAGAGGGGACGAACTTTGTTAGAGAGGGGACGAACTTTGTCACAGAGGGGACGAACTTTGTCACAGAGGGGAGGAACTTTGTTAGAGAGGGGACGAACTTTGCTAGAGAGGGTACGAACTTTGTTAGAGAGGGGACGAACTTTGATGGAGAGGGAACGAACTTTGTTAGAGAGCGGACGAACTTTGTTAGAGAGGGACGAACTTTGGTAGAGAGGGGACGAACTTTGTTAGAAAGGGACGAACTTCGTTAGAGCGGGGACAAACTTTGTTAGAGAGGGGACGAACTTTGGTAGAGTGGGGACGAACTTTGTTAGAGAGGGGACGAACTTTACTAGAGAGGGTACGAATTTTGTTAGAGAGGGGACGAACTTTGTTCGAGAGGGGACCAACTTTGCTAGAGAGGGTACGAACTTTGTTAGAGAGGGGACGAACTTTGTTAGGGAGGGGACGAACTTTGTTAGAGAGCGGACGAACTTTGTTAGAGAGGGGACGAACTTTGTTAGAGAGGTGACGAACTTTGTTCGAGAGGGGACGAACTTTGTTAGAGAGGGGACCAACTTTGCTAGAGAGGGTACGAACTTTGTTAGAGAGGGGACGAACTTTGTTAGAGACGTTACGAACTTTGTTAGAGAGGGGACGAACTTTGTTAGAGAGGGGACGAACTTTGTCACAGAGGGGACGAACTTTGTTAGAGAGGGGATGAACTTCGCTAGAGAGGGTAAGAACTTTGTTAGAGAGGGGACGAACTTTGTTAGAGAGGGTACGAACTTTGTTAGAGAGGGGACGAACTTTGTTAGAGAGGGAACGAACTTTGTTAGAGAGCGGACGAACTTTGGTAGAGAGCGGACGAACTTTGGTAGAGAGGGGAGGAACTTTGTTAGAGAGGGGACGAACTTTGCTAGAGAGGGTACGAATTTTGTTAGAGTGGGGACCAACTTTGCTAGAAAGGGTACGAACTTTGTTAGAGAGGGGACGAACTTTGTTAGAGACGTTACGAACTTTGTTTGAGAGGGGACGACCTTTGTTAGAGAGGGGACGAACTTTGCTAGAGAGGGTACGAACTTTGTTAGAGAGGGGACGAACTTTGTGAGAGAGGGAACGAACTTTGTTAGAGAGCGGACGAACTTTGTTAGAGAGGGACGAATTTTGTTAGAGAGGGGACGAATTTTGTTAGTGAGGGACGAACTTTGTTAGAGAGGGAACGAACTTTGTTAGAGAGCGGACGAACTTTGTTAGAGAGGGTATGAATTTTGTCAGAGAGGGGATGAACTTTGTTCGAGAGGGGACGAACTTTCTTAGAGAGGGGACCAACTTTGCTAGAGAAGGTACGAACTTTGTTAGAGAGGGGACGAACTTTGTTAGAGACGTTACGAACTTTGTTAGAGAGGGGACGAACTTTGTTAGAGAGGGGACGAACTTTGTTAGGGAGGGGACGAACTTTGTTAGAGAGCGGACGAACTTTGTTAGAGAGGGGACGAACTTTGTTAGAGAGGTGACGAACTTTGTTCGAGAGGGGACGAACTTTGTTAGAGAGGGGACCAACTTTGCTGGAGAGGGTACGAACTTTGTTAGAGAGGGGACGAACTTTGTGAGAGAGGGGACGAACTTTGTTAGAGAGGGAACGAACTTTGTTAGAGAGGGGACGAACTTTGTCACAGAGGGGACGAACTTTGTTAGAGAGGGAACGAACTTTGTTAGAGAGGGGACGAACTTTGTCACAGAGGGGACGAACTTTGCTAGAGAGGGTACGAACTTTGTTAGAGAGGGGACGAACTTTGTTAGGAAGGGAACGAACTTTGTTAGAGAGCGGACGAACTTTGTTAGAGAGGGGACGAACTTTGTTAGAGAGGGGACGAACTTTGCTAGAGAGGGTACGAACTTTGTTAGAGAGGGGACGAACTTTGATGGAGAGGGAACGAACTTTGTGAGAAAGCGGACGAACTTTGTTAGAGAGGGGACGAACTTTGTTAGAGAGGGGACGAATTTTGTTAGAGAGGGACGAACTTTGTTAGAGAGTGAAGGAACTTTGTCAGAGAGCGGACGAACTTTGTTAGAGAGGGGACGAACTTTGTTAGAGAGGGGACCAACTTTGCTAGAGAGGGTACGAACTTTGTTAGAGAGGGGACGAACTTTGTTAGGGAGGGGACGAACTTTGTTAGAGAGCGGACGAACTTTGTTAGAGAGGGGACGAACTTTGTTAGAGAGGTGACGAACTTTGTTAGAGAGGGACGAACTTTGTTAGAGAGGGGACGAACTTTGTTAGAGAGGGGACGAACTTTGTTAGAGAGGGGACGAATTTTGTTAGAGAGGGACGAACTTTGTTAGAGAGTGAAGGAACTTTGTCAGAGAGCGGACGAACTTTGTTAGAGAGGGGACGAACTTTGTTAGAGAGGGGACCAACTTTACTAGAGAGGGTACGAACTTTGTTAGAGAGGGGACGAACTTTGTTAGAGAGGGGACGAACTTTGCTAGAGAGGGTACGAACTTTGTTAGAGACGGGACGAACTTTGATGGAGAGGGAACGAACTTTGTTAGAGAGCGGACGAACTTTGTTAGAGAGGGACGAACTTTGGTAGAGAGGGGACGAACTTTGTTAGAGAGGGGACAAACTTTGTTAAAGAGGGGACCAACTTTGTTAGAGAGGGGACGAACTTTGTTAGAGAGGGGACAAACTTTGTTACAGAGCGGACGAACTTTGTGAGAGAGGGGACGAACTTTGCTAGAGAGGGTACGAACTTTGTTAGAGAGGGGACGAACTTTGTTAGAGAGGGAATGAACTTTGTTAGAGAGTGGACGAAGTTTGTTAGAGACGGACGAATTTTGTTAGAGAGGGGACGAATTTTGTTAGAGAGGGACGAACTTTGTTAGAGAGTGAAGGAACTTTGTTAGAGAGCGGACGAACTTTGTTAGAGAGGGGACAAACTTTGTTAGAGAGGGGACCAACTTTACTAGAGAGGGTACGAACTTTGTTAGAGAGGGGACGAACTTTGTTAGAGACGTCACGAACTTTGTTAGAGAGGGGACGAACTTTGTTAGAGAGGGGACGAACTTTGTCACAGAGGGGACGAACTTTGTCACAGAGGGGAGGAACTTTGTTAGAGAGGGGACGAACTTTGCTAGAGAGGGTACGAACTTTGTTAGAGAGGGGACGAACTTTGATGGAGAGGGAACGAACTTTGTTAGAGAGCGGACGAACTTTGTTAGAGAGGGACGAACTTTGGTAGAGAGGGGACGAACTTTGTTAGAAAGGGACGAACTTCGTTAGAGCGGGGACAAACTTTGTTAGAGAGGGGACGAACTTTGGTAGAGTGGGGACGAACTTTGTTAGAGAGGGGACGAACTTTACTAGAGAGGGTACGAATTTTGTTAGAGAGGGGACGAACTTTGTTCGAGAGGGGACCAACTTTGCTAGAGAGGGTACGAACTTTGTTAGAGAGGGGACGAACTTTGTTAGGGAGGGGACGAACTTTGTTAGAGAGCGGACGAACTTTGTTAGAGAGGGGACGAACTTTGTTAGAGAGGTGACGAACTTTGTTCGAGAGGGGACGAACTTTGTTAGAGAGGGGACCAACTTTGCTAGAGAGGGTACGAACTTTGTTAGAGAGGGGACGAACTTTGTTAGAGACGTTACGAACTTTGTTAGAGAGGGGACGAACTTTGTTAGAGAGGGGACGAACTTTGTCACAGAGGGGACGAACTTTGTTAGAGAGGGGATGAACTTCGCTAGAGAGGGTAAGAACTTTGTTAGAGAGGGGACGAACTTTGTTAGAGAGGGTACGAACTTTGTTAGAGAGGGGACGAACTTTGTTAGAGAGGGAACGAACTTTGTTAGAGAGCGGACGAACTTTGGTAGAGAGCGGACGAACTTTGGTAGAGAGGGGAGGAACTTTGTTAGAGAGGGGACGA
>JARBHA010000057.1:0-188129 GCA_030254885.1 Vitis rotundifolia | reverse complement strand
CGAACTTTTTTAGCGAGGGTACGAACTTTGTGAGAAAGGGTACGAACTTTGTTAGAGAGGGTACAAACTTTGTCTGAGAGGGTACCAACTTTGTTAGAGAGGGTACGAACTTTGTTAGAGTTGGTATGAACTTCGTTAAAGAGGGTACCAAGTTTGTTAGACAGGGTAGAAACTTTGTGAGAGAGGGTATGAACTTTGTTAGATAGGGTACGAACTTTGTCTGAGAAGGTACGAACTTTGTTAGAGAGGGTACGAACTTTGTTAGAGAGGGAATGAACTTTGTTAGAGTGGGGACGAACCTCGTTAGAGAGGGTACGAACTTTGTTAGAGTTGGTATGAACTTCGTTAAAGAGGGTACCAACTTTGTTAAACAGGGTAGAAACTTTGTGAGAGAGGGTATGAACTTTGTTAGGGAGGGTACGAACTTTGTCTTAGAGGGTACGAACTTTGTTAGAGAGGGTACGAACTTTGTTAAAGAGGGAACGAACTTTGTTAAAGTGGGGACGAACTTGGTTAGAGACGCTACGAACTTTGTTAGAGGGGGTACGACCTTTGTGAGAGGGGTACGAACTTTGTGAGAGTGGAAATGAACTTGGTTAGAGAGGGTACGAACTTTGTTAGAGAGGGTACGACCTTTATTAGAGAAGGCACGAACTTTGTTAGAGTGGGAACGAACTTGGTTAGAGAGGGTACGAACTTTTTTAGCGAGGGTACGAACTTTGTGAGAAAGGGTACGAACTTTGTTAGAGAGGGTACGAACTTTGTCTGAGAGGGTACCAACTTTGTTAGAGAGGGTACGAACTTTGTTAGAGTTGGTATGAACTTCGTTAAAGAGGGTACCAAGTTTGTTAGACAGGGTAGAAACTTTGTGAGAGAGGGTATGAACTTTGTTAGATAGGGTACGAACTTTGTCTGAGAAGGTACGAACTTTGTTAGAGAGGGTACGAACTTTGTTAGAGAGGGAATGAACTTTGTTAGAGTGGGGACGAACTTGGTTAGAGAGGGTACGAACTTTGTTAGAGTTGGTATGAACTTCGTTAAAGAGGGTACCAATTTTGTTAGACAGGGTAGAAACTTTGTGAGAGAGGGTATGAACTTTGTTAGAGAGGGTACGAACTTTGTCTGAGAGGGTACGAACTTTGTTAGAGAGGGAACGAACTTTGTTAAAGTGGGGACGAACTTGGTTAGAGAGGCTACGAACTTTGTTAGAGGGGGTACGACCTTTGTGAGAGGGGTACGAACTTTGTGAGAGTGGAAATGAACTTGGTTAGAGAGGGTACGAACTTTGTTAGAGAGGGTACGACCTTTATTAGAGAAGGTACGAACTTTGTTAGAGTGGGAACGAACTTGGTTAGAGAGGGTACGAACTTTTTTAGCGAGGGTACGAACTTTGTGAGGAAGGGTACGAACTTTGTTAGAGAGGGTACAAACTTTGTCTGAGAGGGTACCAACTTTGTTAGAGAGGGTACGAACTTTGTTAGAGTTGGTATGAACTTCGTTAAAGAGGGTACCAAGTTTGTTAGACAGGGTAGAAACTTTGTGAGAGAGGGTATGAACTTTGTTAGATAGGGTACGAACTTTGTCTGAGAAGGTACGAACTTTGTTAGAGAGGGTACGAACTTTGTTAGAGAGGGAATGAACTTTGTTAGAGTGGGGACGAACCTCGTTAGAGAGGGTACGAACTTTGTTAGAGTTGGTATGAACTTCGTTAAAGAGGGTACCAACTTTGTTAAACAGGGTAGAAACTTTGTGAGAGAGGGTATGAACTTTGTTAGGGAGGGTACGAACTTTGTCTTAGAGGGTACGAACTTTGTTAGAGAGGGTACGAACTTTGTTAAAGAGGGAACGAACTTTGTTAAAGTGGGGACGAACTTGGTTAGAGACGCTACGAACTTTGTTAGAGGGGGTACGACCTTTGTGAGAGGGGTACGAACTTTGTGAGAGTGGAAATGAACTTGGTTAGAGAGGGTACGAACTTTGTTAGAGAGGGTACGACCTTTATTAGAGAAGGTACGAACTTTGTTAGAGTGGGAACGAACTTGGTTAGAGAGGGTACGAACTTTTTTAGCGAGGGTACGAACTTTGTGAGAAAGGGTACGAACTTTGTTAGAGAGGGTACAAACTTTGTCTGAGAGGGTACCAACTTTGTTAGAGAGGGTACGAACTTTGTTAGAGTTGGTATGAACTTCGTTAAAGAGGGTACCAAGTTTGTTAGACAGGGTAGAAACTTTGTGAGAGAGGGTATGAACTTTGTTAGATAGGGTACGAACTTTGTCTGAGAAGGTACGAACTTTGTTAGAGAGGGTACGAACTTTGTTAGAGAGGGAATGAACTTTGTTAGAGTGGGGACGAACTTCGTTAGAGAGGGTACGAACTTTGTTAGAGTTGGTATGAACTTCGTTAAAGAGGGTACCAACTTTGTTAAACAGGGTAGAAACTTTGTGAGAGAGGGTATGAACTTTGTTAGGGAGGGTACGAACTTTGTCTTAGAGGGTACGAACTTTGTTAGAGAGGGTACGAACTTTGTTAAAGAGGGAACGAACTTTGTTAAAGTGGGGACGAACTTGGTTAGAGACGCTACGAACTTTGTTAGAGGGGGTACGACCTTTGTGAGAGGGGTACGAACTTTGTGAGAGTGGAAATGAACTTGGTTAGAGAGGGTACGAACTTTGTTAGAGAGGGTACGACCTTTATTAGAGAAGGCACGAACTTTGTTAGAGTGGGAACGAACTTGGTTAGAGAGGGTACGAACTTTTTTAGCGAGGGTACGAACTTTGTGAGAAAGGGTACGAACTTTGTTAGAGAGGGTACGAACTTTGTCTGAGAGGGTACCAACTTTGTTAGAGAGGGTACGAACTTTGTTAGAGTTGGTATGAACTTCGTTAAAGAGGGTACCAATTTTGTTAGACAGGGTAGAAACTTTGTGAGAGAGGGTATGAACTTTGTTAGAGAGGGTACGAACTTTGTCTGAGAGGGTACGAACTTTGTCTGAGAGGGTACGAACTTTGTTAGAGAGGGAACGAACTTTGTTAAAGTGGGGACGAACTTGGTTAGAGAGGCTACGAACTTTGTTAGAGGGGGTACGACCTTTGTGAGAGGGGTACGAACTTTGTGAGAGTGGAAATGAACTTGGTTAGAGAGGGTACGAACTTTGTTAGAGAGGGTACGACCTTTATTAGAGAAGGTACGAACTTTGTTAGAGTGGGAACGAACTTGGTTAGAGAGGGTACGAACTTTTTTAGCGAGGGTACGAACTTTGTGAGAAAGGGTACGAACTTTGTTAGAGAGGGTACAAACTTTGTCTGAGAGGGTACGAACTTTGTTAGAGAGGGTACGAACTTTGTTAGAGTTGGTATGAACTTCGTTAAAGAGGGTACCAAGTTTGTTAGACAGGGTAGAAACTTTGTGAGAGAGGGTATGAACTTTGTTAGATAGGGTACGAACTTTGTCTGAGAAGGTACGAACTTTGTTAGAGAGGTTACGAACTTTGTTAGAGAGGGAATGAACTTTGTTAGAGTGGGGACGAACTTCGTTAGAGAGGGTACGAACTTTGTTAGAGTTGGTATGAACTTCGTTAAAGAGGGTACCAACTTTGTTAAACAGGGTAGAAACTTTGTGAGAGAGGGTATGAACTTTGTTAGGGAGGGTACGAACTTTGTCTTAGAGGGTACGAACTTTGTTAGAGAGGGTACGAACTTTGTTAAAGAGGGAACGAACTTTGTTAAAGTGGGGACGAACTTGGTTAGAGACGCTACGAACTTTGTTAGAGGGGGTACGACCTTTGTGAGAGGGGTACGAACTTTGTGAGAGTGGAAATGAACTTGGTTAGAGAGGGTACGAACTTTGTTAGAGAGGGTACGACCTTTATTAGAGAAGGCACGAACTTTGTTAGAGTGGGAACGAACTTGGTTAGAGAGGGTACGAACTTTTTTAGCGAGGGTACGAACTTTGTGAGAAAGGGTACGAACTTTGTTAGAGAGGGTACGAACTTTGTCTGAGAGGGTACCAACTTTGTTAGAGAGGGTACGAACTTTGTTAGAGTTGGTATGAACTTCGTTAAAGAGGGTACCAACTTTGTTAGACAGGGTAGAAACTTTGTGAGAGAGGGTATGAACTTTGTTAGAGAGGGTACGAACTTTGTCTGAGAAGGTACGAACTTTGTTAGAGAGGGTACGAACTTTGTTAGAGAGGGAATGAACTTTGTTAGAGTGGGGACGAACTTGGTTAGAGAGGGTACGAACTTTGTTAGTGTTGGTATGAACTTCGTTAAAGAGGGTACCAATTTTGTTAGACAGGGTAGAAACTTTGTGAGAGAGGGTATGAACTTTGTTAGAGAGGGTACGAACTTTGTCTGAGAGGGTACGAACTTTGTCTGAGAGGGTACGAACTTTGTTAGAGAGGGAACGAACTTTGTTAAAGTGGGGACGAACTTCGTTCGAGAGGGTACGAACTTTGTTAGAGGGGGTACGACCTTTGTTAGAGGGGTACGAACTTTGTGAGAGTGGAAATGAACTTGGTTAGAGAGGGTACGAACTTTGTTAGAGAGGGTACGACCTTTGTTAGAGAAGGTACGAACTTTGTTAGAGTGGGAACGAACTTAGTTCGAGAGGGTACGAACCTTGTTAGAGAGGGTACGACCTTTGTTAGAGAGGGAACAAACTTTGTCAGAGGGGGTACGACCTTTATTAGAGTGGGTACGAACTTTGTGAGAGTGGAAATGAACTTGGCTAGAGACGGTACGAACTTTGTTAGAGAGGGTACAACCTTTGTTTAAGAGGGTACGAACTTTGCTAGAGTGGGAACGAACTTGGTTAGAGAGGGTACGAACTTTGTTAGAGAGGGAACGAACTTTGTTAGAGTTGGTATCAACTTCGTTAAAGAGGGTACAAACTTTGTTAAACATGGTAGAAACTTTGTGAGAGAGGGTATGAACTTTGTTAGAGAGGGTACGAACTTTGTCTGAGAGGGTACGAACTTTGTTAGAGAGGATACGAACTTTGTTCGAGAGGGAACGAACTTTGTTAGAGTGGGGACGAACTTGGTTAGAGAGGGTACGAACTTTGTTAGAGAGGGAACGAATTTTGTTAGTGGGTACGAAATTGGTTGGAGAGGGTACCAACTTTGTTAGAGAGGGTACGAACTTTTTTAGAGAGGGCACAAACTTTGTTAGAGGGGGTACGACCTTTGTTAGAGTGGGTACGAACTTTGTGAGAGTGGAAACGAACTTGGTTAGAGAGGGTAGGAACTTTGTTAGATAGGGTACGACCTTTGTTAGAGAGGGTACGAACTTTGTTAGAGTGGGAACGAACTTGGTTAGAGAGGGTACGAACTTTTTTAAAGAGGGTAAAAACTTTTTGAGAAAGGGTACGAACTTTGTTGGAGAGGGTACAAACATTGTCTGAGAGGGCACCAACTTTGTGAGAGAGGGTACGAACTTTGTTAGAGAGGGAACGAACTTTGTTAGAGTTGGTATGAACTTCGTTAAAGAGGGTACCAACTTTGTTAGACAGTGTAGAAACTTTGTGAGAGAGGGTATGAACTTTGTTAGGGAGGGTACGAACTTTGTCTTAGAGGGTACGAACTTTGTTAGAGAGGGTACGAACTTTTTTAGAGAGGGTAAAAACTTTTTGAGAAAGGGTACGAACTTTGTTGGAGAGGGTACAAACATTGTCTGAGAGGGCACCAACTTTGTGAGAGAGGGTACGAACTTTGTTAGAGAGGGAACGAACTTTGTTAGAGTTGGTATGAACTTCGTTAAAGAGGGTACCAACTTTGTTAGACAGTGTAGAAACTTTGTGAGAGAGGGTATGAACTTTGTTAGAGAGGGTACGAACTTTGTTAGAGTGGGTACGAATTTGGTTAGAGAGGGTACGAACTTTGTTAGAGAGGATATCAACTTTGTGTGAGAGGGTACGAACTTTGTTAGAGAGGGAACGAATTTTGTTAGTGGGTACGGAATTGGTTGGAGAGGGTACCAACTTTGTTAGAGAGGGTACGAACTTTTTTAGAGAGGGCACAAACTTTGTTAGAGGGGGTACGACCTTTGTTAGAGTGGGTACGAACTTTGTGAGAGTGGAAACGAACTTGGTTAGAGAGGGTAGGAACTTTGTTAGAGAGGGTACGAACTTTTTTAGAGAGGGTAAAAACTTTTTGAGAAAGGGTACGAACTTTGTTGGAGAGGGTACAAACATTGTCTGAGAGGGCACCAACTTTGTGAGAGAGGGTACGAACTTTGTTAGAGAGGGAACGAACTTTGTTAGAGTTGGTATGAACTTCGTTAAAGAGGGTACCAACTTTGTTAGACAGTGTAGAAACTTTGTGAGAGAGGGTATGAACTTTGTTAGGGAGGGTACGAACTTTGTCTTAGAGGGTACGAACTTTGTTAGAGAGGGTACGAACTTTGTTAAAGAGGGAACGAACTTTGTTAAAGTAGGGACGAACTTGGTTAGAGACGCTACGAACTTTGTTAGAGGGGGTACGACCTTTGTGAGAGGGGTACGAACTTTGTGAGAGTGGAAATGAACTTGGTTAGAGAGGGTACAAACTTTGTTAGAGAGGGTACGACCTTTATTAGAGAAGGCACGATCTTTTTTAGCGAGGGTACGAACTTTGTGAGAAAGGGTACGAACTTTGTTAGAGAGGGTACGAACTTTGTCCGAGAGGGTACCAACTTTGTTAGAGAGGGTACGAACTTTGTTAGAGTTGGTATGAACTTCGTTAAAGAGGGTACCAACTTTGTTAGACAGGGTAGAAACTTTGTGAGAGAGGGTATGAACTTTGTTAGAGAGGGTACGAACTTTGTCTGAGAAGGTACGAACTTTGTTAGAGAGGGTACGAACATTGTTAGAGAGGGAATGAACTTTGTTAGAGTGGGGACGAACTTGGTTAGAGAGGGTACGAACTTTGTTAGAGTTGGTATGAACTTCGTTAAAGAGGGTACCAATTTTGTTAGACAGGGTAGAAACTTTGTGAGAGAGGGTATGAACTTTGTTAGAGAGGGTACGAACTTTGTCTGAGAGGGTACGAACTTTGTCTGAGAGGGTACGAACTTTGTTAGAGAGGGAACGAACTTTGTTAAAGTGGGGACGAACTTGGTTAGAGAGGCTACGAACTTTGTTAGAGGGGGTACGACCTTTGTGAGAGGGGTACGAACTTTGTGAGAGTGGAAATGAACTTGGTTAGAGAGGGTACGAACTTTGTTAGAGAGGGTACGACCTTTATTAGAGAAGGCACGAACTTTGTTAGAGTGGGAACGAACTTGGTTAGAGAGGGTACGAACTTTTTTAGCGAGGGTACGAACTTTGTGAGAAAGGGTACGAACTTTGTTAGAGAGGGTACGAACTTTGTCTGAGAGGGTACCAACTTTGTTAGAGAGGGTACGAACTTTGTTAGAGTTGGTATGAACTTCGTTAAAGAGGGTACCAACTTTGTTAGACAGGGTAGAAACTTTGTGAGAGAGGGTATGAACTTTGTTAGAGAGGGTACGAACTTTGTCTGAGAAGGTACGAACTTTGTTAGAGAGGGTACGAACTTTGTTAGAGATGGAATGAACTTTGTTAGAGTGGGGACGAACTTGGTTAGAGAGGGTACGAACTTTGTTAGAGTTGGTATGAACTTCGTTAAAGAGGGTACCAATTTTGTTAGACAGGGTAGAAACTTTGTGAGAGAGGGTATGAACTTTGTTAGAGAGGGTACGAACTTTGTCTGAGAGGGTACGAACTTTGTCTGAGAGGGTACGAACTTTGTTAGAGAGGGAACGAACTTTGTTAAAGTGGGGACGAACTTCGTTCGAGAGGGTACGAACTTTGTTAGAGGGGGTACGACCTTTGTTAGAGGGGTACGAACTTTGTGAGAGTGGAAATGAACTTGGTTAGAGAGGGTACGAACTTTGTTAGAGTTGGTATGAACTTCGTTAAAGAGGGTACCAATTTTGTTAGACAGGGTAGAAACTTTGTGAGAGAGGGTATGAACTTTGTTAGAGAGGGTACGAACTTTGTCTGAGAGGGTACGAACTTTGTCTGAGAGGGTACGAACTTTGTTAGAGAGGGAACGAACTTTGTTAAAGTGGGGACGAACTTCGTTCGAGAGGGTACGAACTTTGTTAGAGGGGGTACGACCTTTGTTAGAGGGGTACGAACTTTGTGAGAGTGGAAATGAACTTGGTTAGAGAGGGTACGAACTTTGTTAGAGAGGGTACGACCTTTGTTAGAGAAGGTACGAACTTTGTTAGAGTGGGAACGAACTTAGTTCGAGAGGGTACGAACCTTGTTAGAGAGGGTACGACCTTTGTTAGAGAGGGAACAAACTTTGTCAGAGGGGGTACGACCTTTATTAGAGTGGGTACGAACTTTGTGAGAGTGGAAATGAACTTGGCTAGAGACGGTACGAACTTTGTTAGAGAGGGTACAACCTTTGTTTAAGAGGGTACGAACTTTGTTAGAGTGGGAACGAACTTGGTTAGAGAGGGTACGAACTTTGTTAGAGTTGGTATCAACTTCGTTAAAGAGGGTACAAACTTTGTTGGACATGGTAGAAACTTTGTGAGAGAGGGTATGAACTTTGTTAGAGAGGGTACGAACTTTGTCTGAGAGGGTACGAACTTTGTTAGAGAGGATACGAACTTTGTTCGAGAGGGAACGAACTTTGTTAGAGTGGGGACGAACTTGGTTAGAGAGGGTACGAACTTTGTTAGAGAGGGAACGAATTTTGTTAGTGGGTACGAAATTGGTTGGAGAGGGTACCAACTTTGTTAGAGAGGGTACGAACTTTTTTAGAGAGGGCACAAACTTTGTTAGAGGGGGTACGACCTTTGTTAGAGTGGGTACGAACTTTGTGAGAGTGGAAACGAACTTGGTTAGAGAGGGTAGGAACTTTGTTAGAGAGGGCACGACCTTTGTTAGAGAGGGTACGAACTTTGTTAGAGTGGGAACGAACTTGGTTAGAGAGGGTACGAACTTTTTTAGAGAGGGTAAAAACTTTTTGAGAAAGGGTACGAACTTTGTTGGAGAGGGTACAAACATTGTCTGAGAGGGCACCAACTTTGTGAGAGAGGGTACGAACTTTGTTAGAGAGGGAACGAACTTTGTTAGAGTTGGTATGAACTTCGTTAAAGAGGGTACCAACTTTGTTAGACAGTGTAGAAACTTTGTGAGAGAGGGTATGAACTTTGTTAGAGAGGGTACGAACTTTGTTAGAGTGGGTACGAATTTGGTTAGAGAGGGTACGAACTTTGTTAGAGAGGGTATCAACTTTGTGTGAGAGGGTACGAACTTTGTTAGAGAGGGAACGAATTTTGTTAGTGGGTACGAAATTGGTTGGAGAGGGTACCAACTTTGTTAGAGAGGGTACGAACTTTTTTAGAGAGGGCACAAACTTTGTTAGAGGGGGTACGACCTTTGTTAGAGTGGGTACGAACTTTGTGAGAGTGGAAATGAACTTGGCTAGAGACGGTATGAACTTTGTTAGAGAGGGTACAACCTTTGTTTAAGAGGGTACGAACTTTGCTAGAGTGGGAACGAACTTGGTTAGAGAGGGTACGAACTTTGTTAGAGAGGGAACGAACTTTGTTAGAGTTGGTATCAACTTCGTTAAAGAGGGTACAAACTTTGTTAAACATGGTAGAAACTTTGTGAGAGAGGGTATGAACTTTGTTAGAGAGGGTACGAACTTTGTCTGAGAGGGTACGAACTTTGTTAGAGAGGATACGAACTTTGTTCGAGAGGGAACGAACTTTGTTAGAGTGGGGACGAACTTGGTTAGAGAGGGTACGAACTTTGTTAGAGAGGGAACGAATTTTGTTAGTGGGTACGAAATTGGTTGGAGAGGGTACCAACTTTGTTAGAGAGGGTACGAACTTTTTTAGAGAGGGCACAAACTTTGTTAGAGGGGGTACGACCTTTGTTAGAGTGGGTACGAACTTTGTGAGAGTGGAAACGAACTTGGTTAGAGAGGGTAGGAACTTTGTTAGATAGGGTACGACCTTTGTTAGAGAGGGTACGAACTTTGTTAGAGTGGGAACGAACTTGGTTAGAGAGGGTACGAACTTTTTTAAAGAGGGTAAAAACTTTTTGAGAAAGGGTACGAACTTTGTTGGAGAGGGTACAAACATTGTCTGAGAGGGCACCAACTTTGTGAGAGAGGGTACGAACTTTGTTAGAGAGGGAACGAACTTTGTTAGAGTTGGTATGAACTTCGTTAAAGAGGGTACCAACTTTGTTAGACAGTGTAGAAACTTTGTGAGAGAGGGTATGAACTTTGTTAGGGAGGGTACGAACTTTGTCTTAGAGGGTACGAACTTTGTTAGAGAGGGTACGAACTTTGTTAAAGAGGGAACGAACTTTGTTAAAGTAGGGACGAACTTGGTTAGAGACGCTACGAACTTTGTTAGAGGGGGTACGACCTTTGTGAGAGGGGTACGAACTTTGTGAGAGTGGAAATGAACTTGGTTAGAGAGGGTACGAACTTTGTTAGAGAGGGTACGACCTTTATTAGAGAAGGCACGATCTTTTTTAGCGAGGGTACGAACTTTGTGAGAAAGGGTACGAACTTTGTTAGAGAGGGTACGAACTTTGTCTGAGAGGGTACCAACTTTGTTAGAGAGGGTACGAACTTTGTTAGAGTTGGTATGAACTTCGTTAAAGAGGGTACCAACTTTGTTAGACAGGGTAGAAACTTTGTGAGAGAGGGTATGAACTTTGTTAGAGAGGGTACGAACTTTGTCTGAGAAGGTATGAACTTTGTTAGAGAGGGTACGAACTTTGTTAGAGAGGGAATGAACTTTGTTAGAGTGGGGACGAACTTGGTTAGAGAGGGTACGAACTTTGTTGGAGAGGGTACAAACATTGTCTGAGAGGGCACCAACTTTGTGAGAGAGGGTACGAACTTTGTTAGAGAGGGAACGAACTTTGTTAGAGTTGGTATGAACTTCGTTAAAGAGGGTACCAACTTTGTTAGACAGTGTAGAAACTTTGTGAGAGAGGGTATGAACTTTGTTAGGGAGGGTACGAACTTTGTCTTAAAGGGTACGAACTTTGTTAGAGAGGGTACGAACTTTGTTAAAGAGGGAACGAACTTTGTTAAAGTGGGGACGAACTTGGTTAGAGACGCTACGAACTTTGTTAGAGGGGGTACGACCTTTGTGAGAGGGGTACGAACTTTGTGAGAGTGGAAATGAACTTGGTTAGAGAGGGTACGAACTTTGTTAGAGAGGGTACGACCTTTATTAGAGAAGGCACGAACTTTGTTAGAGTGGGAACGAACTTGGTTAGAGAGGGTACGAACTTTTTTAGCGAGGGTACGAACTTTGTGAGAAAGGGTACGAACTTTGTTAGAGAGGGTACGAACTTTGTCTGAGAGGGTGCCAACTTTGTTAGAGAGGGTACGAACTTTGTTAGAGTTGGTATGAACTTCGTTAAAGAGGGTACCAACTTTGTTAGACAGGGTAGAAACTTTGTGAGAGAGGGTATGAACTTTGTTAGAGAGGGTACGAACTTTGTCTGAGAAGGTACGAACTTTGTTAGAGAGGGTACGAACTTTGTTAGAGAGGGAATGAACTTTGTTAGAGTGGGTACGAACTTTGTTAGAGAGGGTACGAACTTTGTTAGAGAGGGTACACACTTTGTTAGAGGGGGTACGACCTTTGTTAGAGTGGGTACGAACTTTGTTAGAGAGGGTACAAACTTTCTCTGAGAGGGTACAAACTTTGTCTGAGAGGGTACCAACTTTGTTAGAGAGGGTACGAACTTTGTTAGAGTTGGTATGAACTTCGTTAAAGAGGGTACCAACTTTGTTAAACAGGGTAGAAACTTTGTGAGAGAGGGTATGAACTTTGTTAGAGAGGGTACGAACTTTATCTGAGAGGGTACGAACTTTGTTAGAGAGGGTACGAACTTTGTTAGAGAGGGTACAAACTTTGTTAGAGGGGGTACGAACTTTGTTAGAGTGGGTACGAACTTTGTTAGAGAGGGTACAAACTTTGTCTGAGAGGGTACAAACTTTGTCTGAGAGGGTACCAACTTTGTTAGAGAGGGTACGAACTTTGTTAGAGTTGGTATGAACTTCGTTAAAGAGGGTACCAACTTTGTTAGACATGGTAGAAACTTTGTGAGAGAGGGTATGAACTTTGTTAGAGAGGGTACGAACTTTGTCTGAGAGGGAACGAACTTTGTTAAAGTGGGGACGAACTTGGTTCGAGAGGGTACGAACTTTGTTAGAGGGGGTACGACCTTTGTTAGAGGGGTACGAACTTTGTGAGAGTGGAAATGAACTTGGTTAGAGAGGGTACGAACTTTGTTAGAGAGGGTACGACCTTTGTTAGAGAAGGTACGAACTTTGTTAGAGTGGGAACGAACTTAGTTAGAGAGGGTACGAACCTTGTTAGAGAGGGTACGACCTTTGTTAGAGAGGGAACAAACTTTGTCAGAGGGGGTACGACATTTATTAGAGTGGGTACGAACTTTGTGAGAGTGGAAATGAACTTGGCTAGAGAGGGTACGAACTTTGTTAGAGAGGGTACAACCTTTGTTTAAGAGGGTACGAACTTTGTTAGAGTGGGAACGAACTTGGTTAGAGAGGGTACGAACTTTTTTAGAGAGGGTACGAACTTTTTGAGAAAGGGTACGAACTTTGTTAGAGAGGGTACAAACTTTGTCTGAGAGGGTACCAACTTTGTTAGAGAGGGTACGAACTTTGTTAGAGAGGGAACGAACTTTGTTAGAGTTGGTATGAACTCCGTTAAAGAGGGTACGAACTTTGTTAGACAGGGTAGAAACTTTGTGAGAGAGGGTAAGAACTTTGTTAGAGAGGGTACGAACTTTGTTAGAGAGGGAACGAACTTTGTTAGAGTGGGGACGAACTTGGTTAGAGAGGGTACGAACTTTGTTAGAGTTGGTATGAACTTCGTTAAAGAGGGTACCAACTTTGTTAGACAGGGTAGAAACTTTGTGAGAGAGGGTATGAACTTTGTTAGAGAGGGTACGAACTTTGTCTGAGAGGGTACGAACTTTGTTAGAGAGGGTACGAACTTTGTTAGAGAGGGTACAAACTTTGTCTGAGAGGGTACAAACTTTGTCTGAGAGGGTACGACCTTTGTTAGAGAGGGTACGAACTTTGTTAGAGAGGGTACGAACTTTGTTAGAGAGGGTACAAACTTTGTTAGAGGGGGTACGACCTTTGTTAGAGTGGGTACGAACTTTGTTAGAGAGGGTACAAACTTTGTCTGAGAGGGTACAAACTTTGTTAAAGAGGGTGCCAACTTTGTTAGACAGGGTAGAAACTTTGTGAGAGAGGGTATGAACTTTGTTAGAGAGGGTACGAACTTTGTCTGAGAGGGTACGAACTTTGTTAGAGAGGGTACGAACTTTGTTAGAGAGGGTACAAATTTTGTCTGAGAGGGTAAGAACTTTGTTATAGAGGGTACGAACTTTGTTAGAGAGGGTACAAACTTTGTTAGAGGGGGTACAAACTTTGTTAGAGGGGGTACGACCTTTGTTAGAGTGGGTACGAACTTTGTTAGAGAGGGTACAAACTTTGTCTGAGAGGGTACAAACTTTGTCTGAGAGGGTACCAACTTTGTTAGAGAGGGTACGAACTTTGTTAGAGTTGGTATGAACTTCGTTAAAGAGGGTACCACCTTTGTTAGACAGGGTAGAAACTTTGTGAGAGAGGGTATGAACTTTGTTAGAGAGGGTACGAACTTTGTCTGAGAGGGTACGAACTTTGTTAGAGAGGGTACGAACTTTGTTAGAGAGGGTACAAACTTTGTTAGAGGGGGTACGACCTTTGTTAGAGTGGGTACGAACTTTGTTAGAGAGGGTACAAACTTTGTCTGAGAGGGTACCAACTTTGTTAGAGAGGGTACGAATTTTGTTAGAGTTGGTATGAACTTCGTTAAAGAGGGTACCAACTTTGTTAGACAGGGTAGAAACTTTGTGAGAGAGGGTATGAACTTTGTTAGAGAGGGTACGAACTTTGTCTGAGAGGGTACGAACTTTGTTAGAGAGGGTACGAACTTTGTTAGAGAGGGTACAAACTTTGTTAGAGGGGGTACGACCTTTGTTAGAGTGGGTACGAACTTTGTTAGAGAGGGTACAAACTTTGTCTAAGAGGGTACAAACTTTGTCTGAGAGGGTACGAACTTTGTTAGAGAGGGTACGAACTTTGTTAGAGAGGGTACGAACTTTGTTAGAGAGGGTACAAACTTTGTGAGAGGGGGTACGACCTTTGTTAGAGTGGGTACGAACTTTGTTAGAGAGGGTACAAACTTTGTCTGAGAGGGTACCAACTTTGTTAGAGTGGGTACGAACTTTGTTAGAGTTGGTATGAACTTCGTTAAAGAGGGTACCAACTTTTTTAGACAGGGTAGAAACTTTGTGAGAGAGGGTATGAACTTTGTTAGAGAGGGTACGAACTTTGTCTGAGAGGGTACGAACTTTGTTAGAGAGGGTACGAACTTTGTTAGAGAGGGTACGAACTTTGTTAGAGAGGGTACAAACTTTGTTAGAGGGGGTACGACCTTTGTTAGAGTGGGTACGAACTTTGTTAGAGAGGGTACAAACTTTGTCTGAGAGGGTACAAACTTTGTCTGAGAGGGTACCAACTTTGTTAGAGAGGGTACGAACTTTGTTAGAGAGGGTACAAACTTTGTTAGAGAGGGTACAAACTTTGTTAGAGGGGGTACGACCTTTGTTAGAGTGGGTACGAACTTTGTGAGAGTGGAAACGAACTTGGGTAGAGAGGGTACCAACTTTGTTGGAGAGGGTACGACCTTTGTTAGAGAGGGTGCGAACTTTGTTAGAGTGGGAACGAACTTGGTTAGAGAGGGTACGAACTTTTTTAGAGAGAGTACGAACTTTGTGAGAAAGGGTACGAACTTTGTTAGAGAGGGTACAAACTTTGTCTGAGAGGGTACCAACTTTGTTAGAGAGGGTACGAACTTTGTTAGAGAGGGAACGAACTTTGTTAGAGTTGGTATGAACTTCGTTAAACAGGGTACCAACTTTGTTAGACAGGGTAGAAACTTTGTGAGAGAGGGTATGAACTTTGTTAGAGAGGGTACGAACTTTGTCTGAGAGGGTACGAACTTTGTTAGAGAGGGTACCAACTTTGTTAGAGAGGGAACGAACTTTGTTAAAGTGGGGACGAACTTGGTTAGAGAGGGTACGAAGTTTTTTAGAGAGGGTACGAACTTTGTGAGAAAGGGTACGAACTTTTTTAGAGAGGGTACGAATTTTGTTAGAGTGGGTACGAACTTGGTTGGAGAGGGTACCAACTTTGTCTGAGATGGTACGAACTTTTTTAGAGAGGGTACGAACTTTGTTAGAGTGGGAACGAACTTGGTTAGAGAGGGTACGAAATTTGTTAGAGAGGGTACGACCTCTGTTAGAAAGGGAACAAAGTTTGTTAGAGTGGGTACGAACTTGGTTAGAGAGGGTACGAACTTTGTTAGAGAGGGTATCAACTTTGTGAGAGAGGGTACGAACTTTGTTAGAGAGGGTACGAATTTTTTTAGAGTGGGTACGAACTTGGTTGGAGAGGGTACCAACTTTGTCTGAGAGGGTACGAACTTTGTTAGAGAGGGTACAAACTTTGATAGAGAGGGTACAAACTTTGTTAGAGGGGGTACGACCTTTGTTAGAGTGGGTACGAACTTTGTGAGAGTAGAAACGAACTTGGTTAGAGAGGGTACGAACTTTGTTAGAGAGGGTACGACCTTTGTTAGAGAGGGTACGAACTTTGTTAGAGAGGGTACGAACTTTGTTAGAGTGGGGACGAACTTGGTTAGAGAGGGTACGAACTTTGTTAGAGAGGGTAGGACCTTTGTTAGAGAGGGTACGATCTTTGTTAGAGTGGGAACGAACTCTGTTAGAGAGGGTACGAACCTTGTTATAGAGGGTACGATCTTTGTTAGAGAGGGTATGAACTTTGTTAGAGTGGGTGTGATCTTTGTTAGAGAGGGTACGAACTTTGTTAGAGAGGGTACGAATTTTGCTAGAGTGGGTACGAACTTGGTTAGAGAGGGTACGAACTTTGTTAGAGAGTGTACGACATTTGTTAGAGAGGGTACGAACTTTGTTAGAGTGGTACGAACCTTGTTATAGAGGGCACGACCTTTGTTAGAGAGGGAACAAACTTTGTTAGAGGGGGTACGACCTTTGTTAGAGTGGGTACGAACTTTGTGAGAGTGGAAATGAACTTGGCTAGAGAGGGTACGAACTTTGTTAGAGAGGGTACGACCTTTGTTTAAGAGGGTACGAACTTTGTTAGAGTGGGAACGAACATGGTTAAAGAGGGTACGAACTTTTTTAGAGAGGGTACGAACTTTGTGTGAAAGGGTACGAACTTTGTTAGAGAGGGTACAAACTTTGTCTGAGAGGGTACCAACTTTGTTAGAGAGGGTATGAACTTTGTTAGAGAGGGTACGAACTTTGTTAGAGTTGGCATGAACTTCGTTAAAGAGGGTACCAACTTTTTTAGACAGGGTAGAAACATTGTGATAGAGGGTATGAACTCTGTTAGAGAGGGTACGAACTTTGTCTGAGAGGGTACGAACTTTGTTAGAGAGGGTACGAACTTTGTTAGAGAGGGAACGAACTTTGTTAGAGTGGGGACGAACTTGGTTAGAGAGGGTACGAACTTTGTTAGAGAGGGTATCAACTTTGTGAGAGAGGGTACGAACCTTGTTATAGAGGGTACGAACTTTGTTAGAGAGGGTACGACCTTTGTTAGAGAAGGTACGAACTTTGTTAGAGTGGGAACGAACTTGGTTAGAGAGGGTACGAACTTTTTTAGAGAGGGTACAAACTTTGTGAGAAAGGGTACGAACTTTGTTAGAGAGGGTACGAACTTTGTTAGAGAGGGTACAAACTTTGTTAGAGGGGGTACGACCTTTGTTAGAGTGGGTACGAACTTTGTTAGAGAGGGTACAAACTTTGTCTAAGAGGGTACAAACTTTGTTAGAGAGGGTACGAACTTTGTTAGAGAGGGTACGAACTTTGTTAGAGAGGGTACAAACTTTGTGAGAGGGGGTACGACCTTTGTTAGAGTGGGTACGAACTTTGTTAGAGAGGGTACAAACTTTGTCTGAGAGGGTACCAACTTTGTTAGAGTGGGTACGAACTTTGTTAGAGTTGGTATGAACTTCGTTAAAGAGGGTACCAACTTTGTTAGACAGGGTAGAAACTTTGTGAGAGAGGGTATGAACTTTGTTAGAGAGGGTACGAACTTTGTCTGAGAGGGTACGAACTTTGTTAGAGAGGGTACGAACTTTGTTAGAGAGGGTACAAACTTTGTTAGAGGGGGTACGACCTTTGTTAGAGTGGGTACGAACTTTGTTAGAGAGGGTACAAACTTTGTCTGAGAGGGTACAAACTTTGTCTGGGAGGGTACCAACTTTGTTAGAGAGGGTACGAACTTTGTTAGAGAGGGTACAAACTTTGTTAGAGAGGGTACAAACTTTGTTAGAGGGGGTACGACCTTTGTTAGAGTGGGTATGAACTTTGTGAGAGTGGAAACGAACTTGGGTAGAGAGGGTACCAACTTTGTTGGAGAGGGTACGACCTTTGTTAGAGAGGGTGCGAACTTTGTTAGAGTGGGAACGAACTTGGTTAGAGAGGGTACGAACTTTTTTAGAGAGAGTACGAACTTTGTGAGAAAGGGTACGAACTTTGTTAGAGAGGGTACAAACTTTGTCTGAGAGGGTACCAACTTTGTTAGAGAGGGTACGAACTTTGTTAGAGAGGGAACGAACTTTGTTAGAGTTGGTATGAACTTCGTTAAACAGGGTACCAACTTTGTTAGACAGGGTAGAAACTTTGTGAGAGAGGGTATGAACTTTGTTAGAGAGGGTACGAACTTTGTCTGAGAGGGTACGAACTTTGTTAGAGAGGGTACCAACTTTGTTAGAGAGGGAACGAACTTTGTTAAAGTGGGGACGAACTTGGTTAGAGAGGGTACGAACTTTTTTAGAGAGGGTACGAACTTTGTGAGAAAGGGTACGAACTTTTTTAGAGAGGGTACGAATTTTGTTAGAGTGGGTACGAACTTGGTTGGAGAGGGTACCAACTTTGTCTGAGATGGTACGAACTTTTTTAGAGAGGGTACGAACTTTGTTAGAGTGGGAACGAACTTGGTTAGAGAGGGTACGAAATTTGTTAGAGAGGGTACGACCTCTGTTAGAAAGGGAACAAAGTTTGTTAGAGTGGGTACGAACTTGGTTAGAGAGGGTACGAACTTTGTTAGAGAGGGTATCAACTTTGTGAGAGAGGGTACGAACTTTGTTAGAGAGGGTACGAATTTTTTTAGAGTGGGTACGAACTTGGTTGGAGAGGGTACCAACTTTGTCTGAGAGGGTACGAACTTTGTTAGAGAGGGTACAAACTTTGATAGAGAGGGTACAAACTTTGTTAGAGGGGGTACGACCTTTGTTAGAGTGGGTACGAACTTTGTGAGAGTAGAAACGAACTTGGTTAGAGAGGGTACGAACTTTGTTAGAGAGGGTACGACCTTTGTTAGAGAGGGTACGAACTTTGTTAGAGAGGGTACGAACTTTGTTAGAGTGGGGACGAACTTGGTTAGAGAGGGTACGAACTTTGTTAGAGAGGGTACGACCTTTGTTAGAGAGGGTACGATCTTTGTTAGAGTGGGAACGAACTCTGTTAGAGAGGGTACGAACCTTGTTATAGAGGGTACGATCTTTGTTAGAGAGGGTATGAACTTTGTTAGAGTGGGTGTGATCTTTGTTAGAGAGGGTACGAACTTTGTTAGAGAGGGTACGAATTTTGCTAGAGTGGGTACGAACTTGGTTAGAGAGGGTACGAACTTTGTTAGAGAGTGTACGACATTTGTTATAGAGGGTACGAACTTTGTTAGAGTGGTACGAACCTTGTTATAGAGGGCACGACCTTTGTTAGAGAGGGAACAAACTTTGTTAGAGGGGGTACGACCTTTGTTAGAGTGGGTACGAACTTTGTGAGAGTGGAAATGAACTTGGCTAGAGAGGGTACGAACTTTGTTAGAGAGGGTACGACCTTTGTTTAAGAGGGTACGAACTTTGTTAGAGTGGGAACGAACATGGTTAAAGAGGGTACGAACTTTTTTAGAGAGGGTACGAACTTTGTGTGAAAGGGTACGAACTTTGTTAGAGAGGGTACGAACTTTGTCTGAGAGGGTACCAACTTTGTTAGAGAGGGTATGAACTTTGTTAGAGAGGGTACGAACTTTGTTAGAGTTGGCATGAACTTCGTTAAAGAGGGTACCAACTTTGTTAGACAGGGTAGAAACATTGTGATAGAGGGTATGAACTCTGTTAGAGAGGGTACGAACTTTGTCTGAGAGGGTACGAACTTTGTTAGAGAGGGTACGAACTTTGTTAGAGAGGGAACGAACTTTGTTAGAGTGGGGACGAACTTGGTTAGAGAGGGTACGAACTTTGTTAGAGAGGGTATCAACTTTGTGAGAGAGGGTACGAACCTTGTTATAGAGGGTACGAACTTTGTTAGAGAGGGTACGACCTTTGTTAGAGAAGGTACGAACTTTGTTAGAGTGGGAACGAACTTGGTTAGAGAGGGTACGAACTTTTTTAGAGAGGGTACAAACTTTGTGAGAAAGGGTACGAACTTTGTTAGAGAGGGTACGAACTTTGTTAGAGAGGGTACAAACTTTGTTAGAGGGGGTACGACCTTTGTTAGAGTGGGAACAAACTTTGTGAGAGTGGAAACGAACTTGGTTAGAGAGGGCACGACCTTTGTTAGAGAGGGTGCGAACTTTGTTAGAGTGGGAACGAACTTGGTCAGAGAGGGTACGAACTTTTTTAGAGAGGGTACGAACTTTGTGAGAAAGGGTACGAACTTTGTTAGAGAGGGTACAAACTTTGTCTGAGAGGGTACGAACTTTGTTAGAGAGGGTACAAACTTTGTCTGAGAGGGTACAAACTTTGTCTGAGAGGGTACCAACTTTGTTAGAGAGGGTACGAACTTTGTTAGAGTTGGTATGAACTTCGTTAAGGAGGGTACCAACTTTGTTAGACAGGGTAGAAACTTTGTGAGAGAGGGTATGAACTTTGTTAGAGAGGGTACGAACTTTGTCTGAGAGGGTACGAACTTTGTTAGAGAGGGAACGAACTTTGTTAGAGTGGGGACGAACTTGGTTAGAGATGGTACGAACTTTGTTAGAGTTGGTATGAACTTCGTTAAAGAGGGTACCAACTTTGTTAGACAGGGTAGAAACTTTGTGAGAGAGGGTATGAACTTTGTTAGAGAGGGTACGAACTTTGTCTGAGAGGGTACGAACTTTGTTAGAGAGGGTACGAACTTTGTTAGAGAGGGTACAAACTTTGTCTGAGAGGGTACAAACTTTGTCTGAGAGGGTACGAACTTTGTTAGAGAGGGTACAAACTTTGTTAGAGAGGGTACGAACTTTGTTAGAGAGGGTACAAACTTTGTTAGAGGGGGTACGACCTTTGTTAGAGTGGGTACGAACTTTGTTAGAGAGGGTACAAACTTTGTCTGAGAGGGTACAAACTTTGTCTGAGAGGGTACCAACTTTGTTAGAGAGGGTACGAACTTTGTTAGAGTTGGTATGAACTTCGTTAAAGAGGGTACCAACTTTGTTAGACAGGGTAGAAACTTTGTGAGAGAGGGTATGAACTTTGTTAGAGAGGGTACGAACTTTGTCTGAGAGGGTACGAACTTTGCTAGAGAGGGTACGAACTTTGCTAGAGAGGGTACAAACTTTGTCTGAGAGGGTACAAACTTTGTCTGAGAGAGTAAGAACTTTGTTAGAGAGGGTACGAACTTTGTTAGAGAGGGTACAAACTTTGTTAGAGGGGGTACGACCTTTGTTAGAGTGGGTACGAACTTTGTTAGAGAGGGTACAAACTTTGTCTGAGAGGGTACAAACTTTGTCTAAGAGGGTACCAACTTTGTTAGAGAGGGTACGAACTTTGTTAGAGTTGGTATGAACTTCGTTAAAGAGGGTACCAACTTTGTTAGACAGGGTAGAAACTTTGTGAGAGAGGGTATGAACTTTGTTAGAGAGGGTACGAACTTTGTCTGAGAGGGTACGAACTTTGTTAGAGAGGGTACGAACTTTGTTAGAGAGGGTACAAACTTTGTTAGAGGGGGTACGACCTTTGTTAGAGTGGGTACGAACTTTGTTAGAGAGGGTACAAACTTTGTCTGAGAGGGTACCAACTTTGTTAGAGAGGGTACGAACTTTGTTAGAGAGGGAACGAACTTTGTCTGAGTTGGTATGAACTTTGTTAAAGAGGGTACCATGTTTGTTAGACAGGGTAGAAACTTTGTGAGAGAGGGTATGAACTTTGTTAGGGAGAGTACGAACTTTGTCTGAGAGGCTACGAACTTTGTTAGAGAGGGTACGAACTTTGTTAGAGAGGGAACAAACTTTGTTAAAGTGGGGACGAACTTGGTTAGAGAGGGTACGAACTTTGTTAGAGGGGGTACGACCTTTGTTAGAGGGGTACGAACTTTGTGAGAGTGGAAATGAACTTGGTTAGAGAGGGTACGAACTTTGTTAGAGAGGGTATGACCTTTGTTAGAGAAGGTACGAACTTTGTTAGAGTGGGAACGAACTTGGTTAGAGAGGGTACGAACTTTTTTAGAGAGGGTACGAACTTTGTGAGAAAGGTTACGAACTTTGTTAGAGAGGGTACAAACTTTGTCTGAGAGGGTACCAACTTTGTTAGAGAGGGTACGAACTTTGTTAGAGTTGGTATGAACTTCGTTAAAGAGGGTACCAACTTTGTTAGATAGGGTAGAAACTTTGTGAGAGAGGGTATGAACTTTGTTAGAGAGGGTACGAACTTTGTCTGAGAGGGTACGAACTTTGTTAGAGAGGGTACGAACTTTGTTAGAGTGGGAACGAACTTTGTTAGAGTTGGGACGAACTTGGTTAGAGAGGGTACGAACTTTGTTAGAGTGGGAACGAACTTGGTTAGAGAGGGTACGAACTTTGTGAGAGAGGGTACCAACTTTGTTAGAGTAAGAACGAACTTGGTTAGAGAGGGTACGAACTTTGTGAGAGAGGGTACGACCTTTGTTAGAGAGGGTACGAACCTTGTTAGAGTAAGAACGAACATGGTTAGAGAAGGTACAAACTTTGTTAGAGAGGTGATTACTACTCAAAAAGTGCTATTTCATAGCTTGTAATTAACTCTTTTGAACTCTCTTGAGTAGTAATTATCACCTTTTAACCCAATTAACATATTAAGGGCCTTTACAATTGTTTCTAATCAAATTGTGTTAAGTTTTGGTGTTTTTGATAGCTTTTTGCTCACCAAAGCAATGTAAGAATGAGGAAGAGTTGTATATAGTTCATGGCAAGGCTTTTGGAAGCTCAAATTCATGAAGAACCAAGCTTTGGAGCCTCATAGTCCTTTGCCATAATCGGGTGAAGTATGCAAGGGAAGAGCAACAGAGAGAGGAAAAACAGAGTGAAGAAAACAGAGCATGGCAGCTGCAGTATTCCTTCCCACTTTTGGAGCACTTCCCGAAGTCCATTTTGTGTATTCTATATACCGTTGGAAAGATCTGGAAGTTAAGAATCCAACGCTTCAAACCGTGTACGATTTGGAGCTGAAATGAGGAAGATATGGCTTTCGGAAGACAACTGCATCCAGCTGAAGGACAATTTCGCACCTTGCGAAATTGGAACTTCAACGTGCGAAATTGAAGCCTGCCGTGCGAAGTGGAAATGGATGGCAGCTGTGCATTCTCGGTGAAGCCCAACATGCGAAAGTGATTTTGAAACTTGCGAACTTGAACTCCAACGTGCGAAAGTGGATTCCAAGTTGCGAAATCAACTTGCGAAATTTTCGCAAGTCACCATGCAACGTGCGAAACTGGGATATTTGTGCACCGACTCTTTTTCTTCAGATATTTTTGTATAATTTTCCATTCTTCTCCTTGTAATCCACCAATCATAGCATTACTTGGCTAGGAAGGTTGGAAAAACTTCCCTATATATGTTCTCTTGCACCCGATGTAAAATCATGTAGATATAGAATCGATCAATATATTATACAGAGCACTTGCTCTGCTTTTTCCTTCTCGGTTTGTTTTTCCCTTTTATTTTCTTTCTAGCAAATCAAACTCTGAGGATGTTTCCTCAGAGGATGAGAGGCTAGACTTTTTGTCTCTTGGGTGAAGGAAGCTAAGTAAGGTGCCGGCTACATAAGCGTGAGTTTTTGTTGTTTCCATTTTTAATGAAAAGAAAGTGTGACCCGTTTATGGTTCTTATCTTTTTAGTTTAACTTAAAACGCCCTCAATTCACCTGAGCCAACACTTGGTAAGGCAAGTGATCTCCGTCCATGGAGATGCACTAGTTTACCTCTTGCGAGCTTCTGGGAGGTGACTTGAAGGTAGGATTTTCTAGAATTTCCAACACTTGGTAAGCTTTTGGACTCGAAAGAGACATCCATTAGTTATCTCTTGCGAGCTTGAGAAGGGAAATCCAAGGTTAAAGATCCTCTTGAATGGCAAATGCTAGGTGAGAGGCACGAGCCATTGCAAGATGGATCAGTGAAAGGGATTTATTGCTGAAATCCATTAAAGGAAGCATCTGTACAACACCGGTTAGAGAATTGACTATATGTTAATTCTCTAATGCGAGGAAAAGAAACAAGTGACCGGAATCTCCCTTTTTGTTTATGGCACCTGATCCTAGTGACCTGAAATCCCAAGAAACATCTTTCTTTCTAATTACTTTTAGTTATTTTCAGTTTGGTTAGCTTAAAACCATTCGTTTTCATGCAAACTTGTGTTTTCTTTTAAAGCTAACCTTGGAAAGGAAAAGCACCAATTCATCTTTGAATTAATATCAATTGTGGAGTGAAAACCCATCCCAGTGAACGATCCTAGAGCCACTATGCTATGCTAGCTATGCTACCCTAGTATATGGTGAAATAGGTTTATAAATTTTGTTGATAACTCCCGTCTGAGGATTGAAATCAAAGCACATCAGTTGATTGATCTGAATCAATCAGAACACCAATTGGGGACGAATCAAATGGCGCCGTTGCCGGGGATGGTGCCACTTTGCAGTGATATGATCTTTTGAGAACACTTGTGATCTTCATCACAAGTTTGGTGATTTTTCTTTTCTTTTACTAACTCTTTTTAATTGCTTCTTTTTCTTTATTCATGTTTTAGTTTACCTTTCAGCTAGTTTTAGTTAGTCTTAATTTTTTTTTTAGAATTGTTTTTCTTTTGTTTTCTTTTGTTTTCTCTGTTTTAATTCACAAATTGCTAGTTGTGCATGCCATATTGAATACAAGATAACAGAGGAAGCCATGAACTTCATGAGTTATGTGGCTGAAGTTTCAAGAGGATGGAATGAACCAAATGCTAGAGATATGGGAAGAATGACATCTCAACCTAATGCTAAGGGGGAGATGTATATTTTGAATGAAGACGTTGACATGAAGGCAAAGATTGCAGCTATGGCAAGGAGATTGGAAGAGCTAGAAATGAAAAAGATTCAAGAAGTGCAAGCCATCTCTCAAACACCATTGCAAGCTATGCCTTGTGCCATTTGTCTATCTTATGAGCACTTGGTGGAACAGTGTCCTACCATTCCAGTGGTGAAGGAAATGTTTGGTGATTGCAACGCCTATAATTCCAATTAGAGGAACCATCCAAATTTCTCTTGGGAACCACAGCCACCTCAGTACATACAACCTGCTCAAGCACCTCAGCAAGCCTCAAACCTTGAACAAGCTATGGTGAATCTTAGCAAGGTCGTGGGAGACTTTGTTGGAGCTCAGAAATCCATCAATGCTCATCTCAGTCAAAGAATTGACAGTGTAGAGAGTTCATTGAATAAAAGGATGGATGAAATACAAAATGATCTATCTCAAAAGATAGATAATCTCCAATACTCAATCTCAAGGCTCACCAATCTCAAGGCTCATAAGAGAGAATCTTCACAAGTGAGAGACGTTAAAGCCATGATCACTCTAAGGAGTGGTAAAGAGGTTGTTTTGGCCACATCCAAACAAGAGCATGAAACAGAGAATGAAACAGAGAAAGAGAAGAGGGAGGAAATTAAAGGAAAGAGAAAGGGAATTGTTTCCATTGCCATCATACAATGCAAATCTCTAATGAAGGATGCCAACTTCATATGGGATCCGGGCAAGCTGAAACAAGACAACATTTTTTGATGGACTTAGTCTTTCTAAAGACTAGCTAGTCCATATCTTTTTGTTATATTTTATTACTTGTTTTAATTATGATTTCAAGCTTTAATTTGAATTAGTTTTGATTTAACATAAGTTTTTTGGATGATCATTGTAGGAGGGACTACAAAACAGTTGGGTGTACTGTCAAAAAAAAAAAAAAAAATGATGAAAGAAGAAGAAGAGAAGAGAGAATTCTGGCCATTGGTTCTGTTGCCACTTCGGGACATATTTGGAGCACTTCCTCTAGTTAATTTTAAACATGCTATATATCGTTTCGAAGCTCGGGAAGTCAGCAGTCCAACGGTTCAAACGGTGTCCAAATTGGAGTTGAAACAAAAAAGTTATGGCCATTTGAAGAGCAGCTGCAATTCTTCTTACGTTTGGAGAGCAGCTGCAGTCCTTTTTCTTACATTTGGACAACTTTACAGAGTCTAATTTTTACATACTATATACCGTTTTGAATCTCCAGAAGTCAAGAATCCAACGCTTCAAACGGTGTCCAAATTGGAGTTAAAACGAAGAAGTTATGGTCATTACAAGAAAACTGCTCTGAGCTGACAGAAAATTCGCACACTGTTGTTCAAGATGCGAAATTCATTCCAAGGTGCGAAAATCACTTCCAAGGTGCGAATTTTCTAAACTCCAATTTCGCACACCACTATTCAAGGTGCGAAAATTTTCGCACCGTGCGAATCACCCTCCTGGCACACGAGTGGCATTTCGCACAACCCAAACCAATTTTCGCACCGTGCGAAACAAGGTGCGAAAATTTCGCACACCATTGTTCAAGGTGCGAAAATCACTTCCAAGGTGCGAATTTTCTAAACTTCATTTTCGCACACCACTATTCAAGATGCGAAAATTTTCGCACCATGCGAAACACCTCTCTGGCACACGAGTGGCATTTCGCACAGCCCAAACCAATTTTCGCACCGTGCGAAACAAGGTGCGAAAATTTCGCACAGTGCGAAACACCGTGCGAAACACCGTGCGAAACTCGATTCAAGGTGCGAAATTCTCAGTCTAAGGTGCGAAAATTTTGCACGGTAAAATTCAAGGTGCGAAATTTGCGATTCAAGGTGCGAAAATTTCGCACCATAGAAATCAAGGTGCGAAAAATCCTTTTCAACGTGCGAAAAATCCTTTTTAACGTGCGAAAACTACCAACTGTCTTTTAAACCTATTTTTAAATGTCCGAGACTTTGTTTTTCATTCCAAACAGCCATTTCAACTTCCGAAGGAGTTTTTAAACATGCAACCATCCAAATTCCACCCCTCCTCTTCCATTTAAAGTCTTGGTACGTGCATTGGAGGAGAGGAGAGCCCCACGCACCAGCTGAGTACCCTCTGTAACTCACGAACAGCCACCTTTCTCCATTTCAGCCATGGCCAAGATTAGAGGAGCACCCAACATGCACTTTGGGATCACACACAAAGTCTCTCACTCCATTTTTGACCTCCCTAAACCATCACAGCCCATAGCTCTAGCTGAGAGCTCCAGCTAAGGAGACTATGCTATCTCAGGAGGTCGCTATAGAGCCATCATCTTCACAAGACCTACTCAGGAGGCCACTACTTGATCATATCTTTATCTTTTTATTTTATTTTTATTTTTTAAATTATTTACTTATTATATTAGTATAGATAATTCCATGTTTTGATGTTTTCTGAGATTGCATATATTTCTTGATGATATATTATAGTCCACTTTCTCAGATTAATATATAAATATCATTTTTGTTTAAACTTGGCATTTTTCTATTTTCTCTACTCACTGAATCTTTTGTTTTTTTTGAAACATGTGGTTTCTCCTAAACGACTCAGACTCCATGTCACTCAGGAGGTACCACTTCCTCCCTTTATTTTTTAATCGCTTTTGAAACATTGAGGACAATGTTCAGCTTGGTTGGGGGGAGAGTTGAGGAAGGAAGTTCTTGTTATTAATGCTAGGTTTATTTTGGTAATTTAGTTGTTTTTGCTTAATTTTTAAAATTTTTTTAAAGCTTTTATTCTACTCTCCATGGCTATTAAGGAAAAATTTTCAAAATGAAATGGGAGAAATTGAATTTTTTGTTCTTTTTACTTGACTTAGAGTTTGTATTATGTTTATTAAAGTTGATGAATTGTTGAAACTCCTATTGAATTCAATCTTATTTCTTCCACTTTAAGCTTATCACACACTGTGCACACTAGGTTCCGATTATAAGATGAAAAACTATTTCCCTCTTGACTTAGGAAATTTTAGACTTGGTACATTTGACCTCATTTAGTGTTGGGACACCTTAAAAAAAAGACCAATGAGCCTTTGAAAAAAAAAAAGAAGAAAAAAAAAATGTGTTTTGCTTGCCTTGAAACCCGAGCAAGGTCTGAGGGGTATATGGTGAAAATCTTTAAAACCTGGTGCCCTAAACCTTCATTGGTTGGGAGTCACCGACCTCAATGCTCGTTACATGGGTGAATAGGTGGAGTTTGACATATTGTAGGTGCTTGGGTATTAAAAATTCATTCTCAAAAGTCCAGGGTGAAATCCGAGGAGTTAGTGGTTGAAAAATCCTTAAAGCTTGATGCCCTAAACCTTGATTGGTTGGGAGTCATCGATGGACCCCCGTTACATGGACAATTTAGAAAAGAATACCTTTAAGCATTGCACTCCTACAAGAAAAAAAATGTGAAAGAAAAGAGGTGCGTTCTTAGCCTATTGGAGGTTGATCAGTTTGCTAAGCTTTGAAAAGAACTAGGTTGAGGGGAGAGATTAGTTTGACATACTATATTCGGAAGCTAATAAGTAACACTTAGATTTTTGTGGAAGAATAAGTTTTGGACCTTTGGGAGTGGAAATTATTTTGAAGCTTAAATTTGCATAATGCCTACTCTTTATGAATTGTGATTAGGCAAATTATTTGATAGCTCCTATTGAAGTTTGAGTTTTATTTCTTTAATGTTCCATGTGAGAGTTTGATCTATCATGCCACTTAAACATTTTTTGGAGTGATCAAGAGGGTACGACCTTTGTTAGAGAGGGTACGAACTTCATTAGAGTGGGAACGAACTTGGTTAGAGAGGGTACGAACTTTGTTAAGAGTAAGAACGAACTTGATTAGAGAGGGTACAAACTTTGTTAGAGAGGGTACGAACTTTGTTAGAGAGGGTACGAACTTTGTGAGAGTGGGTACGAACTTTGTTAGAGTGGGAACGGACTTGGTTAGAGAGGGTACGAACTTTGTGAGAGAGGGTACCAACTTTGTTAGAGTAAGAACGAACTTGGTTAGAGAGGGTACGAGCTTTGTTAGAGAGGGTACGAACTTTGTTAGAGTGGGAACGAACTTGTTAGAGAGGGTACGAACTTTGTGAGAGAGGGTATGAACTTTGTTAGAGAGGGTACGAACTTTGTTAGAGTAAGAACGAACTTGGTTAGAGAGGGTACAAACTTTGTTAGAGAGGGTACGACCTTTGTTAGAGAGGGTACGAACTTTTTTAGAGTGGGAACGAACTTGGTTAGAGAGGGTACGAACTTTCTTAGAGGGGGTACGACCTTTGTTAGAGTGGGAACGAACATGGTTAGAGAGGGTACGAACTTTGTTAGAGAGTGTACGACATTTATTAGAGAGGGCTAACCTTGTTAGAATGCGAACGAACTCTGTTAGAGAGGGTACGAACCTTGTTATAGAGGGTACGACCTTTGTTAGAGACGGTACGACCTTTGTTAGAGAGGGTACGAACTTTGTTAGAGTGGGTATAATCTTTGTTAGAGAGGGTACGAACTTTGTTAGAGAGGGTACGAATTTTGCTAGAGTGGGTACGAACTTGGTTAGAGAGGGTACCAACTTTGTCTGAGATGGTACAAACTTTGTTTGAGCGGGTACGAACTTTGTCTGAGAGGGTTCGAACTTTGTTACAGAGGGTACGACCTCTGTTAGAGAGGGAACAAACTTTGTTAGAGTGGGTACGAACTTGGTTAGAGAGGGTACGAACTTTGTTAGAGAGGGTATCAACTTTGTGAGAGAGGGTACGAACTTTGTTAGAGAGGGTACGAATTTTGTTAGAGTGGGTAAGAACTTGGTTGGAGAGGGTACCAACTTTGTCTGAGAGGGTACGAACTTTGTTAGAGAGGGTACGAACTTTATTAGAGAGGGTACAAACTTTGTTAGAGGGGGTACGACCCTTGTTAGAGGGGTACGAACTTTGTGAGAGTGGAAATGAACTTGGTTAGAGAGGGTACGAACTTTGTTAGAGAGGGTACGACCTTTGTTAGAGAAGGTACGAACTTTGTTAGAGTGGGAACGAACTTGGTTAGAGAGGGTATGAACTTTTTTAGAGAGGGTACGAACTTTGTGAGAAAGGGTACGACCTTTGTTAGAGAGGGTACAAACTTTGTCTGAGAGGGTACCAACTTTGTTAGAGAGGGTACGAACTTTGTTAGAGTTGGCATGAACTTCGTTAAAGAGGGTACCAACTTTGTTAGACAGGGTAGAAACATTGTGATAGAGGGTATGAACTTTGTTAGAGAGGGTACGAACTTTCTCTGAGAGGGTACGAACTTTGTTAGAGAGGGTACGAAGTTTGTTAGAGAGGGAGCGAACTTTGTTAGAGTGGGGACGAACTTGGTTAGAGAGGGTACGAACTTTGTTGGAGAGGGTACCAACTTTGTTAGAGTAAGAACGAACTTGGTTAGAGAGGGTACGAACTTTGTGAGACAGGGTACGACCTTTGTTAGAGAGGGTATGAACTTTGTTAGAGTGGGAACGAACTTGGTTAGAGTGGGAACGAACATGGTTAGAGAGGGTACGATCTTTTTTAGAGACTGTACGACATTTATTAGAGAGCGTACGACCTTTTTTAGAGAGTGTACGACATTTATTAGAGAGGGTTCGAACTTTGTTAGAGTGAGAACGAACTCTGTTAAAGAGGGTACGAACCTTGCTATAGAGCGTACGACCTTTGTTAGAGAGGGTACGAACTTTGTTAGAGTGGGTATGATCTTTGTTAGAGAGGGTACGAACTTTGTTAGAGAGGGCACGAATTTTGCTAGAGTGGGTACGAACTTGGTTAGAGAGGGTACGAACTTTGTGAGAGAGTGTACGACATTTGTTAGAGAGAGTACGAACTTTGTTAGAGAGGGTACGACCTTTGTTTAAGAGGGTACGAACTTTGTTAGAGTTGGCATGAACTTCGTTAAAGAGGGTACCAACTTTGTTAGACAGGGTAGAAACATTGTGATAGAGGGTATGAACTTTGTTAGAGAGGGTACGAACTTTCTCTGAGAGGGTACGAACTTTGTTAGAGAGGGTACGAACTTTGTTAGAGAGGGTACCAACTTTGTTAGAGTAAGAACGAACTTGGTTAGAGAGGGTACGAACTTTGTGAGAGAGGGTACGACCTTTATTAGAGAGGGTACGAACTTTGTTAGAGTGGGAACGAACTTGGTTAGAGAGGGTACGAGCTTTGTTAGAGGGGGTACGACCTTTGTTAGAGTGAGTACGAACTTTGTTAGAGTGGGAACGAACATGGTTAGAGAGGGTACGATCTTTTTTAGAGACTGTACGACATTTATTAGAGAGCGTACGACCTTTTTTAGAGAGTGTACGACATTTATTAGAGAGGGTTCGAAGTTTGTTAGAGTGAGAACGAACTCTGTTAAAGAGGGTACGAACCTTGCTATAGAGCGTACGACCTTTGTTAGAGAGGGTACGAACTTTGTTAGAGTGGGTATGATCTTTGTTAGAGAGGGTACGAACTTTGTTAGAGAGGGCACGAATTTTGCTAGAGTGGGTACGAACTTGGTTAGAGAGGGTACGAACTTTGTGAGAGAGTGTACGACATTTGTTAGAGAGGGTACGAACTTTGTTAGAGTGGGAACGAACTTAGTTAGAGAGGGTACGAACCTTGTTAGAGAGGGTACGACCTTTGTTAGAGAGGGAACAAACTTTGTCAAAGGGGGTACGACCTTTGTTAGAGTGTGTACGAACTTTGTGAGAGTGGAAATGAACTTGGCTAGAGAGAGTACGAACTTTGTTAGAGAGGGTACGACCTTTGTTTAAGAGGGTACGAACTTTGTTAGAGTGGGAACGAACTTGGTTAGAGAGGGTACGAACTTTGTGATAAAGGGTACGAACTTTGTGAGAAAGGGTACGAACTTTGTTAGAGAGGGTACAAACTTTGTCTGAGAGGGTACCAACTTTGTTAGAGAGGGTACGAACTTTGTTAGAGAGGGAACGAACTTTGTTAGAGTTGGTATGAACTTCGTTAAAGAGGGTACGAACTTTGTTAGACAGGGTAGAAACTTTGTGAGAGAGGGTATGAACTTTGTTAGAGAGGGTACGAGCTTTGTCTGAGAGGGTACGAACTTTGTTAGAGAGGGTACGAACTTTGTGAGAGAGGGTATGAACTTTGTTAGAGAGGGTACGAACTTTGTTAGAGTAAGAACGAACTTGGTTAGAGAGGGTACAAACTTTGTTAGAGAGGGTACGACCTTTGTTAGAGAGGGTACGAACGTTGTTAGAGTGGGAACGAACTTGGTTAGAGAGGCTACGAACTTTGTTAGAGGGGGTACGACCTTTGTTAGAGAGGGGGTACGACCTTTGTTAGAGAGGGTATGAACTTTGTTAGAGTGGGAACGAACATGGTTAGAGAGGGTACGAACTTTGTTAGAGAGTGTACAACATTTATTAGAGAGGGCTAACCTTGTTAGAATGGGAACGAACTCTGTTAGAGAGGGTACGAACCTTGTTATAGAGTGTACGACCTTTGTTAGAGAGGGTATGAACTTTGTTAGAGTGGGTATAATCTTTGTTAGAGAGGGTACGAACTTTGTTAGAGAGGGTACGAATTTTGCTAGAGTGGGTACGAACTTGGTTAGAGAGGGTACCAACTTTGTCTGAGATGGTACAAACTTTGTTTGAGCGGGTACGAACTTTGTCTGAGATGGTACGAACTTTGTTAGAGAGGGTACGACCTCTGTTAGAGAGGGAACAAACTTTGTTAGAGTGGGTACGAACTTGGTTAGAGAGGGTACGAACTTTGTTAGTGAGGGTATCAGCTTTGTGAGAGAGGGTACGAACTTTGTTAGAGAGGGTACGAATTTTGTTAGAGTGGGTAAGAACTTGGTTGGAGAGGGTACCAACTTTGTCTGAGAGGGTACGAACTTTGTTAGAGAGGGTACGAACTTTATTAGAGAGGGTACAAACTTTGTTAGAGGGGGTACGACCCTTGTTAGAGGGGTACGAACTTTGTGAGAGTGGAAATGAACTTGGTTAGAGAGGGTACGAACTTTGTTAGAGAGGGTATGACCTTTGTTAGAGAAGGTACGAACTTTGTTAGAGTGGGAACGAACTTGGTTAGAGAGGGTACGAACTTTGTGAGAGAGGGTACGAACTTTGTGAGAAAGGGTACGAACTTTGTTAGAGAGGGTACAAACTTTGTCTGAGAGGGTACCAACTTTGTTAGAGAGGGTACGAACTTTGTTAGAGTTGGCATGAACTTCGTTAAAGAGGGTACCAACTTTGTTAGACAGGGTAGAAACTTTGTGATAGAGGGTATGAACTTTGTTAGAGAGGGTACGAACTTTCTCTGAGAGGGTACGAACTTTGTTAGAGAGGGTACGAAGTTTGTTAGAGAGGGAGCGAACTTTGTTAGAGTGGGGACGAACTTGGTTAGAGAGGGTACGAACTTTGTTAGAGAGGGTACCAACTTTGTTAGAGTAAGAACGAACTTGGTTAGAGAGGGTACGAACTTTGTGAGAGAGGGTACGACCTTTGTTAGAGAGGGTATGAACTTTGTTAGAGTGGGAACGAACTTGGTTAGAGAGGGTACGAACTTTGTTAGAGGGGGTACGACCTTTGTTAGAGTGAGTACGAACTTTGTTAGAGTGGGAACGAACTTGGTTAGAGAGGGTACGATCTTTTTTAGAGACTGTACGACATTTATTAGAGAGCGTACGACCTTTTTTAGAGAGCGTACGACATTTATTAGAGAGGGTTCGAACTTTGTTAGAGTGAGAACGAACTCTGTTAGAGAGGGTACGAACCTTGCTATAAAGGGTACGACCTTTGTTAGAGAGGGTACGAACTTTGTTAGAGAGGGTATGATCTTTGTTAGAAAGGGTACGAACTTTGTTAGAGAGGGCATGAATTTTGCTAGAGTGGCTACGAACTTGGTTAGAGAGGGTACGAACTTTGTGAGAGAGTGTACGACATTTGTTAGAGAGGGTACGAACTTTGTTAAAGTGGGAACGAACTTAGTTAGAGAGGGTACGAACCTTGTTAGAGAGGGTACGACTTTTGTTAGAGAGGGAACAAACTTTGTCAGAGGGGGTACGACCTTTGTTAGAGTGTGTACGAACTTTGTGAGAGTGGAAATGAACTTGGCTAGAGAGGGTACCAACTTTGTTAGAGAGGGTACGACCTTTGTTTAAGAGGGTACGAACTTTGTTAAAGTGGGAACGAACTTGGTTAGAGAGGGTACGAACTTTTTTAGAGAGGGTACGAACTTTGTGAGAAAGGGTACGAACTTTGTTAGAGAGGGTACAAACTTTGTCTGAGAGGGTACCAACTTTGTTAGAGAGGGTACGAACTTTGTTAAAGAGGGAACGAACTTTGTTAGAGTTGGTATGAACTTCGTTAAAGAGGGTACGAACTTTGTTAGACAGGGTAGAAACTTTGTTAGAGAGGGTATGAACTTTGTTAGAGAGGGTACGAACTTTGTCTGAGAGGGTACGAACTTTGTTAGAGAGGGAACGAACTTTGTTAGAGTGGGGACGAACTTGGTTAGAGAGGGTACGAACTTTGTTAGAGAGGGTACGACCTTTGTTAGAGAGGGTACGAACTTTGTTAGAGTGGGAACGAACTTTGTGAGACAGGGTACGAACTTTGTTAGACAGGGTACCAACTTTGTTAGAGTAAGAACGAACTTGGTTAGAGAGGGTACGAACTTTGTGAGAGAGGGTACGACCTTTGTTAGAGAGGGTACGCACTTTGTTAGAGTGAGAACGAACTTGGTTAGAGAGGGTACGAACTTTGTTAGAGGGGGTACGACCTTTATTAGAGAAGGTTCGAACTTTGTTCGAGTGGGAACGAACTCTGTTAGAGAGGGTACGAACTTTGTTAGAGAGTGTACGACATTTATTAGAGAGGGTTCGAACTTTGTTAGAGTGGGAACGAACTCTGTTAGAGAGGGTACGAACCTTGTTATAGAGGGTACGACCTTTGTTAGAGAGGGTACGAACTTTGTTAGAGTGGGTATGATCTTTGTTAGAGAGGGTACGAACTTTGTTAGAGAGGGTACGAACTTTGTTAGAGAGGGTTCGAACTTTGTTAGAGTGGGTATGATCTTTGTTTGAGAGGGTACGAACTTTGTTAGAGCGGGTACGAACTTTGTTAGAGAGGGTACGAACTTTGTGAGAGAGTGTACGACATTTGTTAGAGAGGGTACGAACTTTGTTAGAGAGGGTACGAACTTTGTTAGAGAGGGTACGAACTTTGTGAGAGAGTGTACGACATTTGTTAGAGAGGGTACGAACTTTGTTAGAGTGGGAACGAACTTAGTTAGAGAGGGTACGAACCTTGTTAGAGAGGGTACGACCTTTGTTAGAGAGGGAACAAACTTTGTCAGAGGGGGTACGACCTTTGTTAGAGTGTGTACGAACTTTGTGAGAGTGGAAATGAACTTGGCGAGAGAGGGTACGAACTTTGTTAGAGAGGGTACGACCTTTGTTTAAGAGGGTACGAACTTTGTTACAGTGGGAACGAACTTGGTTAGAGAGGGTACGACCTTTTTTATAGAGGGTACGAACTTTGTGAGAAAGGGTACGAACTTTGTGAGAAAGGGTACAAACTTTGTTAGAGAGGGTATAAACTTTGTCAGAGGGGGTACGACCTTTGTTAGAGTGTGTACGAACTTTGTGAGAGTGGAAATGAACTTGGCTAGAGAGGGTACGGACTTTGTTAGAGAGGGAACGAACTTTGTTAGAGTGGGGACGAACTTCGTTAGAGAGGGTAAGAACTTTGTTAGAGAGGGTACGACCATTGTTAGAGAGGGTACGAACTTTGTTAGAGTGGGAACGAACTTGGTTAGAGAGGGTACGAACTTTGTGCGACAGGGTACGAACTTTGTTAGAGAGGGTACCAACTTTGTTAGAGTAAGAACGAACTTGGTTAGAGAGGGTACGAACTTTGTGAGAGAGGGTACGACCTTTGTTAGAGAGGGTACGCACTTTGTTAGAGTGGGAACGAACTTGGTTAGAGAGGGTACGAACTTTGTTAGAGGGGGTACGACCTTTATTAGAGAGGGCTCGAACTTTGTTAGAGTGGGAACGAACTCTGTTAGAGAGGGTACGAACTTTTTTAGAGAGTGTACGACATTTATTAGAGAGGATTCGAACTTTGTTAGAGTGGGAATGAACTCTGTTAGAGAGCGTACGAACCTTGTCATAGAGGGTACGAACTTTGTGAGAGAGGGTACGAACTTTGTTAGAGAGGGTACCAACTTTGTTAGAGTAAGAACGAACTTGGTTAGAGAGGGTACGAACTTTGTGAGAGAGGGTACGACCTTTGTTAGAGAGGGTACGCACTTTGTTAGAGTGGGAACGAACTTGGTTAGAGAGGGTACGAACTTTGTTAGAGGGGGTACGACCTTTATTAGAGAGGGCTCGAACTTTGTTAGAGTGGGAACGAACTCTGTTAGAGAGGGTACGAACTTTTTTAGAGAGTGTACGACATTTCTTAGAGAGGGTTCGAACTTTGTTAGAGTGGGAACGAACTCTGTTAGAGAGGGTACGAACCTTGTCATAGAGGGTACGAACTTTGTAAGAGAGGGTACGAACTTTGTTAGAGAGGGTACCAACTTTGTTAGAGTAAGAACGAACTTGGTTAGAGAGGGTACGAACTTTGTGAGAGAGGGTATGAACTTTTTTAGAGAGGGTACGAACTTTGTTATAGAGGGTACGAACTTTGTTAGAGAGGGAACAAACTTTCTTAGAGTGGGGACGAACTTGGTTAGAGAGAGTACGAACTTTGTTAGAGAGGGTACGACCTTTGTTAGAGAGGGTACGAACTTTGTTAGAGAGGGTACGAACTTTGTTAGAGTGGGAACGAACTTGGTTAGAGAGGGTACGAAGTTTGTGAGAGAGGGTACGAACTTTGTTAGAGATGGTACAAACTTTGTCTGCGAGGGTACCAATTTTGTTAGAGAGGGTACGAACTTTGTTAGAGTTGGTATGAACTTCGTTAAAGAGGGTACCAATTTTGTTAGACTGGGTAGAAGCTTTGTGAGAGAGGGTATGAACTTTCTTAAAGAGGGTACGAACTTTCTCTGAGAGGGTAGGAACTTTGTTAGAGAGGGAACGAACTTTGTTAGAGTGGGGACGAACTTGGTTAGAGAGGGTACGAACTTTGTTAGAGAGGGTATGACCGTTGTTAGAGAGGGTACGAACTTTGTTAGAGTGGGAACGAACTTGGTTAGAGAGGGTACGAACTTTGTGAGAGAGGGTATGAACTTTTTTAGAGAGGGTACGAACTTTGTTATAGAGGGTACGAACTTTGTTAGAGAGGGAACAAACTTTCTTAGAGTGGGGACGAACTTGGTTAGAGAGAGTACGAACTTTGTTAGAGAGGGTACGACCTTTGTTAGAGAGGGTACGAACTTTGTTAGAGAGGGTACGAACTTTGTTAGAGTGGGAACGAACTTGGTTAGAGAGGGTACGAAGTTTGTGAGAGAGGGTACGAACTTTGTTAGAGATGGTACAAACTTTGTCTGCGAGGGTACCAATTTTGTTAGAGAGGGTACGAACTTTGTTAGAGTTGGTATGAACTTCGTTAAAGAGGGTACCAATTTTGTTAGACTGGGTAGAAGCTTTGTGAGAGAGGGTATGAACTTTCTTAAAGAGGGTACGAACTTTCTCTGAGAGGGTAGGAACTTTGTTAGAGAGGGAACGAACTTTGTTAGAGTGGGGACGAACTTGGTTAGAGAGGGTACGAACTTTGTTAGAGAGGGTATGACCGTTGTTAGAGAGGGTACGAACTTTGTTAGAGTGGGAACGAACTTGGTTAGAGAGGGTACGAACTTTGTGAGAGAGGGTACGAACTTTGTTAGAGAGTGTACAACATTTATTAGAGAGGGTTCGAACTTTGTTAGAGTGGGAACGAACTCTGTTAGAGAGGGTACGAACCTTGTTATAGAGGGTACGACCTTTGTTAGAGAGGGTATGAACTTTGTTAGAGTGGGTATGATCTTTGTTAGAGAGGGTACGAACTTTTTTAGAGAGGGTACGAACTTCGTTAGAGAGGGTACGAACTTTGTGAGAGAGTGTACGACATTTGTTAGAGAGGGTACGAACTTTGTTAGAGTGGGAACGAACTGAGTCAGAGAGGGTACGAACCTTGTTAGAGAGGGTACGACCTTTGTTAGAGAGGGAACAATCTTTGTCAGAGGGGGTACGACCTTTGTTAGAGTGTGTACGAACTTTGTGAGAGTGTACGACCTTTGTTTAAGAGGGTACGAGCTTTGTTAGAGTGGGAACGAACTTGGTTAGAGAGGGTACAAACTTTTTTAGAGAGGGTACGAACTTTGTGAGAAAGGGTACGAACTTTGTGAGAAAGGGTACCAACTTTGTTAGAGAGGGTACAAACTTTGTCTGAGAGGGTACCAACTTTGTTAAAGAGGGTACGAACTTTGTTAGAGAGGGAACGAACTTTGTTAGAGTTGGTATGAACTTCGTTAAAGAGGGTACGAACTTTGTTAGACAGGGTAGAAACTTTGTGAGAGAGGGTATGAACTTTGTTAGAGAGGGTACGAACTTTGTCTGAGAGGGTACGAACTTTGTTAGAGAGGGTACGAACTTTGTGAGAGAGGGTATGAACTTTGTTAGAGAGGGTACGAACTTTGTTAGAGAAAGAACGAACTTGGTTAGAGAGGGTACAAACTTTGTTAGAGAGGGTACGACCTTTGTTAGAGAGGGTACGAACTTTGTTAGAGTTGGAACGAACTTAGTTAGAGAGGGTACGAACCTTGTTAAAGAGGGTACGACCTTTGTTAGAGAGGGAACAAACTTTGTCAGAGGGGGTACGACCTTTGTTAGAGTGTGTACGAACTTTGTGAGAGTGGAAATGAACTTGGCTAGAGAGGGTACGAACTTTGTTAGAGAGGGTACGACCTTTGTTTAAGAGGGTACGAACTTTGTTAGATTGGGAACGAACTTGGTTAGACAGGGTACGAACTTTGTTAGAGTTGGTATGAACTTCGTTAAAGAGGGTACGAACTTTGTTAGACAGGGTAGAAACTTTGTGAGAGAGGGTATGAACTTTGTTAGAGAGGGTACGAACTTTGTCTGAGAGGGTACGAACTTTGTTAGGGAGGGTACGAACTTTGTGAGAGAGGGTATGAACTTTGTTAGAGAGGGTACGAACTTTGTTAGAGTTAGAACGAACTTGGTTAGAGAGGGTACAAACTTTGTTAGAGAGGGTACGACCTTTGTTAGAGAGGGTACGAACTTTGTTAGAGAGGGTACGAACTTTGTTAGAGTGGGAACGAACTTGGTTAGAGAGGGTACGAAGTTTGTGAGAGAGGGTACGAACTTTGTTAGAGATGGTACAAACTTTGTCTGCGAGGGTACCAATTTTGTTAGAGAGGGTACGAACTTTGTTAGAGTTGGTATGAACTTCGTTAAAGAGGGTACCAATTTTGTTAGACTGGGTAGAAGCTTTGTGAGAGAGGGTATGAACTTTCTTAAAGAGGGTACGAACTTTCTCTGAGAGGGTAGGAACTTTGTTAGAGAGTGAACGAACTTTGTTAGAGTGGGGACGAACTTGGTTAGAGAGGGTACGAACTTTGTTAGAGAGGGTATGACCGTTGTTAGAGAGGGTACGAACTTTGTTAGAGTGGGAACGAACTTGGTTAGAGAGGGTACGAACTTTGTGAGAGAGGGTATGAACTTTTTTAGAGAGGGTACGAACTTTGTTATAGAGGGTACGAACTTTGTTAGAGAGGGAACAAACTTTCTTAGAGTGGGGACGAACTTGGTTAGAGAGAGTACGAACTTTGTTAGAGAGGGTACGACCTTTGTTAGAGAGGGTACGAACTTTGTTAGAGAGGGTACGAACTTTGTTAGAGTGGGAACGAACTTGGTTAGAGAGGGTACGAAGTTTGTGAGAGAGGGTACGAACTTTGTTAGAGATGGTACAAACTTTGTCTGCGAGGGTACCAATTTTGTTAGAGAGGGTACGAACTTTGTTAGAGTTGGTATGAACTTCGTTAAAGAGGGTACCAATTTTGTTAGACTGGGTAGAAGCTTTGTGAGAGAGGGTATGAACTTTCTTAAAGAGGGTACGAACTTTCTCTGAGAGGGTAGGAACTTTGTTAGAGAGGGAACGAACTTTGTTAGAGTGGGGACGAACTTGGTTAGAGAGGGTACGAACTTTGTTAGAGAGGGTATGACCGTTGTTAGAGAGGGTACGAACTTTGTTAGAGTGGGAACGAACTTGGTTAGAGAGGGTACGAACTTTGTGAGAGAGGGTACGAACTTTGTTAGAGAGTGTACAACATTTATTAGAGAGGGTTCGAACTTTGTTAGAGTGGGAACGAACTCTGTTAGAGAGGGTACGAACCTTGTTATAGAGGGTACGACCTTTGTTAGAGAGGGTATGAACTTTGTTAGAGTGGGTATGATCTTTGTTAGAGAGGGTACGAACTTTTTTAGAGAGGGTACGAACTTCGTTAGAGAGGGTACGAACTTTGTGAGAGAGTGTACGACATTTGTTAGAGAGGGTACGAACTTTGTTAGAGTGGGAACGAACTGAGTCAGAGAGGGTACGAACCTTGTTAGAGAGGGTACGACCTTTGTTAGAGAGGGAACAATCTTTGTCAGAGGGGGTACGACCTTTGTTAGAGTGTGTACGAACTTTGTGAGAGTGTACGACCTTTGTTTAAGAGGGTACGAGCTTTGTTAGAGTGGGAACGAACTTGGTTAGAGAGGGTACAAACTTTTTTAGAGAGGGTACAAACTTTGTCTGAGAGGGTACCAACTTTGTTAAAGAGGGTACGAACTTTGTTAGAGAGGGAACGAACTTTGTTAGAGTTGGTATGAACTTCGTTAAAGAGGGTACGAACTTTGTTAGACAGGGTAGAAACTTTGTGAGAGAGGGTATGAACTTTGTTAGAGAGGGTACGAACTTTGTCTGAGAGGGTACGAACTTTGTTAGAGAGGGTACGAACTTTGTGAGAGAGGGTATGAACTTTGTTAGAGAGGGTACGAACTTTGTTAGAGAAAGAACGAACTTGGTTAGAGAGGGTACAAACTTTGTTAGAGAGGGTACGACCTTTGTTAGAGAGGGTACGAACTTTGTTAGAGTTGGAACGAACTTAGTTAGAGAGGGTACGAACCTTGTTAAAGAGGGTACGACCTTTGTTAGAGAGGGAACAAACTTTGTCAGAGGGGGTACGACCTTTGTTAGAGTGTGTACGAACTTTGTGAGAGTGGAAATGAACTTGGCTAGAGAGGGTACGAACTTTGTTAGAGAGGGTACGACCTTTGTTTAAGAGGGTACGAACTTTGTTAGATTGGGAACGAACTTGGTTAGACAGGGTACGAACTTTGTTAGAGTTGGTATGAACTTCGTTAAAGAGGGTACGAACTTTGTTAGACAGGGTAGAAACTTTGTGAGAGAGGGTATGAACTTTGTTAGAGAGGGTACGAACTTTGTCTGAGAGGGTACGAACTTTGTTAGGGAGGGTACGAACTTTGTGAGAGAGGGTATGAACTTTGTTAGAGAGGGTACGAACTTTGTTAGAGTTAGAACGAACTTGGTTAGAGAGGGTACAAACTTTGTTAGAGAGGGTACGACCTTTGTTAGAGAGGGTACGAACTTTGTTAGAGTTGGAACGAACTTAGTTAGAGAGGGTACGAACCTTGTTAGAGAGGGTACGACCTTTGTTAGAGAGGGAACAAACTTTGTCAGAGGGGGTACGACCTTTGTTAGAGTGTGTACGAACTTTGTGAGAGTGGAAATGAACTTGGCTAGAGAGGGTACGAACTTTGTTAGAGAGGGTACGACCTTTGTTTAAGAGGGTACGAACTTTGTTAGATTGGGAACGAACTTGGTTAGAGAGGGTACGAACTTTTTTAGATAGGGTACGAACTTTGTGAGAAAGGGTACGAACTTTGTGAGAAAGGGTACAAACTTTGTTAGAGAGGGTAGAAACTTTGTCTAAGAGGGTACGAACTTTGTTAAAGAGGGTACGACCTTTGTTAGAGAGGGAACGAACTTTGTTAGAGTTGGTATGAACTTCGTTAAAGAGGGTACGAACTTTGTTAGACAGGGTAGAAACTTTGTGAGATAGGGTATGAACTTTGTTAGAGAGGGTACGAACTTTGTCTGAGAGGGTACAAACTTTGTTAGAGAGGGTACGAACTTTGTTAGAGAGGGAACGAACTTTGTTAGAGTGGGGACGAACTTGGTTAGAGAGGGTACGAACTTTGTTAGAGAGGGTACGACCTTTGTTAGAGAGGGTACGAACTTTGTTAAAGTGGGAACGAACTTGGTTAGAGAGGGTACGAACTTTGTGAGACAGGGTACGAAGTTTGTTAGAGAGGGTACCAACTTTGTTAGAGTAAGAACGAACTTGGTTAGAGGGTACGAACTTTGTGAGAGAGGGTACGACCTTTGTTAGAGAGGGTACGCACTTTGTTAGAGTGGGAACGAACTTGGTTAGAGAGGGTACGAACTTTGTTAGAGGGGGTACAACCTTTATTAGAGAGGGTTCGAACTTTGTTAGAGTGGGAACGAACTCTGTTAGAGAGGGTACGAACTTTGTTAGAGAGTGCACCACATTTATTAGAGAGGGTTCGAACTTTGTTAGAGTGGGAACGAACTCTGTTAGAGAGGGCACGAACCTTGTTATAGAGGGTACGACCTTTCTTAGAGAGGGTACGAACTTTGTTAGAGAGTGTACGACATTTATTAGAGAGGGTTCGAACTTTGTTAGAGTGGGAACGAACTCTGTTAGAGAGGGTACGAACGTTGTTATAGAGGGTATGACCTTTGTAAGAGAGGGTACGAACTTTGTTAGAGTGGGTATGATCTTTGTTAGAGAGGGTACGAACTTTGTTAGAGAGGGTACGAACTTTGTTAGAGAGGGTACGAACTTTGTTAGAGAGGGAATGAACTTTGTTAGAGTGGGGACGAACTTGGTTAGAGAGGGTACGAACTTTGTTAAAGTGGGTACGACCTTTGTTAGAGAGCGTACGAACTTTGTTAGAGTGGGAACGAACTTGGTTAGAGAGGGTACGAACTTTGTGAGAGAGGGTACGAACTTTGTTGGAGAGGGTACCAACTTTGTTAGAGAGGGTACGACCTTTGTTAGAGAGCGTACGAACTTTGTTAGAGTGGGAATGAACTTGGTTAGAGAGGGTACGAATTTTGTGAGAGAGGGTATGAACTTTGTTAGAGAGGGTACGAACTTTGTCTGAGAGGGTACGAACTTTGTTAGAGAGGGTACCAACTTTGTTAGAGAGGGAACAAACTTTCTTAGAGTGGGGACGAACTTGGTTAGAGAGGGTACGAACTTTGTTAGAGGGGGTACGACCTTTGTTAGAGAGGGTACGAACTTTGTTAGAGTGGGAACGAACTTGGTTAGAGAGGGTACGAACTTTGTGAGAGAGGGTACGAACTTTGTTAGAGAGGGTATAAACTTTGTCTGCGAGGGTACCAACTTTGTTAGAGAGGGTACGAACTTTGTTAGAGTTGGTATGAACTTCGTTAAAGAGGGTACCAACTGTGTTAGACAGGGTAGAAACTTTGTGAGAGAGGGTATGAACTTTGTTAGAGAGGGTACGAACTTTCTCTGAGAGGGTAGGAACTTTGTTAGAGAGGGAACGAACTTTGTTAGAGTGGGGACGAACTTGGTTAGAGAGGGTACGAACTTTGTTAGAGTTGGTACGACCTTTGTTAGACAGGGTACGAACTTTGTTAGTGTGGGAACGAACTTGGTTAGAGAGGGTACGAACTTTGTGAGAGTGGAAATGAACTTGGCTAGAGAGGGTACGAACTTTGTTAGTGTGGGAACGAACTTGGTTAGAGAGGGTACGAACTTTGTGAGAGAGGGTACGAACTTTGTTAAAGAGGGTACCAACTTTGTTAGTGTAAGAATGAACATGGTTAGATAGGGTACGATCTTTTTTAGAGACTGTACGACATTTATTAGAGAGCGTACGACCTTTTTTAGAGAGCGTACGACATTTATTAGAGAGGGTTCGAACTTTGTTAGAGTGAGAACGAACTCTGTTAGAGAGGGTACGAACCTTGCTATAAAGGGTACGACCTTTGTTAGAGAGGGTACGAACTTTGTTAGAGAGGGTATGATCTTTGTTAGAAAGGGTACGAACTTTGTTAGAGAGGGCATGAATTTTGCTAGAGTGGCTACGAACTTGGTTAGAGAGGGTACGAACTTTGTGAGAGAGTGTACGACATTTGTTAGAGAGGGTACGAACTTTGTTAAAGTGGGAACGAACTTAGTTAGAGAGGGTACGAACCTTGTTAGAGAGGGTACGACTTTTGTTAGAGAGGGAACAAACTTATTCAGAGGGGGTACGACCTTTGTTAGAGTGTGTACGAACTTTGTGAGAGTGGAAATGAACTTGGCTAGAGAGGGTACCAACTTTGTTAGAGAGGGTACGACCTTTGTTTAAGAGGGTACGAACTTTGTTAAAGTGGGAACGAACTTGGTTAGAGAGGGTACGAACTTTTTTAGAGAGGGTACGAACTTTGTGAGAAAGGGTACGAACTTTGTTAGAGAGGGTACAAACTTTGTCTGAGAGGGTACCAACTTTGTTAGAGAGGGTACGAACTTTGTTAAAGAGGGAACGAACTTTGTTAGAGTTGGTATGAACTTCGTTAAAGAGGGTACCAACTGTGTTAGACAGGGTAGAAACTTTGTGAGAGAGGGTATGAACTTTGTTAGAGAGGGTACGAACTTTCTCTGAGAGGGTAGGAACTTTGTTAGAGAGGGAACGAACTTTGTTAGAGTGGGGACGAACTTGGTTAGAGAGGGTACGAACTTTGTTAGAGTTGGTACGACCTTTGTTAGACAGGGTACGAACTTTGTTAGTGTGGGAACGAACTTGGTTAGAGAGGGTACGAACTTTGTGAGAGTGGAAATGAACTTGGCTAGACAGGGTACGAACTTTGTTAGTGTGGGAACGAACTTGGTTAGAGAGGGTACGAACTTTGTGAGAGAGGGTACGAACTTTGTTAAAGAGGGTACCAACTTTGTTAGTGTAAGAATGAACATGGTTAGATAGGGTACGAACTTTGTGAGAGAGGGTACGACCTTTGTTAGAGAGGGTACGAACTTTGTTAGAGTGGGAACGAACTTGGTTAGGGAGGGTACGAATTTTGTTACAGGGGGTACGACCTCTGTTAGAGAGGGTACGAACTTTGTTAGAGTGGGAATGAACTTGGCTAGAGAGGGTACGAACTTTGTTAGAGAGTGTACGACATTTATTAGAGAGGGTTCGAACTTTGTTAGAGTGGGAACGAACTCTGTTAGAGAGGGTACGAACCTTGTTATAGAGGGTAAGACCTTTGTTAGAGAGGGTACGAACTTTGTTAGAGTGGGAACGAACTTAGTGAGAGAGGGTACGAACCTTGTTAGAGAGGGTACGACCTTTGTCAGAGAGGGAACAAACTTTGTCAGAGGGGGTACGACCTTTGTTAGAGTGGGTACGAACTTTGTGAGAGTGGAAATGAACTTGGCTAGAGAGGGTACGAAATTTGTTAGAGAGGGTACGACCTTTGTTTAAGAGGGTACGTACTTTGTTAGAGTGGGAACGAACTTGGTTTGAGAGGGTGCGAACTTTTTTAGAGAGGGTACGAACCTTGTTAGAGAGGGTACGACCTTTGTCAGAGAGGGAACAAACTTTGTCAGAGGGGGTACGACCTTTGTTAGAGTGGGTACGAACTTTGTGAGAGTGGAAATGAACTTGGCTAGAGAGGGTACGAAATTTGTTAGAGAGGGTACGACCTTTGTTTAAGAGGGTACGTACTTTGTTAGAGTGGGAACGAACTTGGTTTGAGAGGGTGCGAACTTTTTTAGAGAGGGTACGAACTTTGTGAGAAAGGGTTCGAACTTTTTTAGAGAGGGTACAAACTTTGTCTGAGAGGGTACCAACTTTGTTAGGGAGGGTACGAACTTTGTTAGGGAGGGAACGAACTTTGTTAGAGTTGGTATGAACTTCGTTAAAGAGGGTACGAACTTTGTTAGATAGGGTAGAAACTTTGTGAGAGAGGGTACGAACTTTGTTAGAGAGGGTACGAACTTTGTGGGAGAGGGAACGAACTTTGTTAGAGTGGGGACGAACTTGGTCAGAGAGGGTACGAACTTTGTTAGAGAGGGTACGACCTTTGTTAGAGTGGGTACGAACTTTGTTAGAGTGGGAACGAACTTGGTTAGAGAGGGTACAAACTTTGTGAGAGAGGGTACGAACTTTGTTAGAGAGGGTACAAACCTTGTTAGAGAGGGTACGACCTTTGTTAGAGAGGGAGCAAACTTTGTCAGAGGGGGTACGACCTTTGTTAGAGTGGGTACGAACTTTGTGAGAGTGGAAATGAACTTGGCTAGAGAGGGTACGAACTTTGTTAGAGAGGGTACGACCTTTGTTTAAGAGCGTACGAACTTTGTTAGAGTGGGAACGAACTTGGTTAGAGAGGGTACGAACTTTTTTAGAGAGGGTACGAACTTTGTGAGAAAGGGTACGAACTTTGTTAGAGAGGGTACAAACTTTGTCTGCGAGGGTACCAACTTTGTTAGAGAGGGTACGAACTTTGTTAGAGTTGGCATGAACTTCGTTAAAGAGGGTACCAACTTTGTTAGACAGGGTAGAAACTTTGTGATAGAGGGTATGAACTTTGTTAGAGAGGGTACGAACTTTGTTAGAGAGGGTACGAACTTTGTTAGAGAGGGAACGAACTTTGTTAGAGTGGGAACGAACTTGGTTAGAGAGGGTACGAACTTTGTTAGAGGGGGTACGACCCTTGTTATTGTGAGTACGAACTTTGTTAGAGTTGGAACGAACTTGGTTAGAGAGGGTACGATCTTTTTTAGAGAGTGTACGACATTTATTAGAGAACGTACGATCTTTTTTAGAGAGTGTACGACATTTATTAGAGAGGGTTCGAACTTTGTTAGAGTGAGAACGAACTCTGTTAGAGAGGGAACAAATTTTGCTAGAGTGGGTACGAACTTGGTTAGAGAGGGTACGAACTTTGTGAGAGAGTGTACGACATTTGTTAGAGAGGGTACGAACTTTGTTAGAGAGGGAACGAACTTTGTTAGAGTGGGGACGAACTTGGTTAGAGAGGGTACGAACTTTGTTAGAGAGGGTACCAACTTTGTTAGAGTAAGAACGAACTTGGTTAGAGAGGGTACGAACTTTGTGAGAGAGGGTACGACCTTTGTTAGAGAGGGTACGAACTTTGTTAGAGTGGGAACGAACTTGGTTAGAGAGGGTACGAACTTTGTTAGAGGGGGTACGACCTTTGTTAGAGTGAGTACGAACTTTGTTAGAGTGGGAACGAACTTGGTTAGAGAGGGTACGATCTTTTTTAGAGAGTGTAGGACATTTATTAGAGAGCGTACGATCTTTATTAGAGAGTGTACGACATATATTAGAGAGGGTTCAAACTTTGTTAGAGTGAGAACGAACTCTGTTAGAGAGGGTACGAACTTTGTTAGAGTTGGCATGAACTTCGTTAAAGAGGGTACCAACTTTGTTAGACAGGATAGAAACTTTGTGATAGAGGGTATGAACTTTGTTAGAGAGGGTACGAACTTTGTTAGAGAGGGTACGAACCTTGTTATAGAGGGTACGACCTTTGTTAGAGAGGGTATGAACTTTGTTAGAGTGGGTATAATCTTTGTTAGAGAGGGTACGAACTTTGTTAGAGAGGGTACGAATTTTGCTAGAGTGGGTACGAACTTGGTTAGAGAGGGTACCAACTTTGTCTGAGATGGTACAAACTTTGTTTGAGCGGGTACGAACTTTGTCTGAGATGGTACGAACTTTGTTAGAGAGGGTACGACCTCTGTTAGAGAGGGAACAAACTTTGTTAGAGTGGGTACGAACTTGGTTAGAGAGGGTACGAACTTTGTTAGTGAGGGTATCAGCTTTGTGAGAGAGGGTACGAACTTTGTTAGAGAGGGTACGAATTTTGTTAGAGTGGGTAAGAACTTGGTTGGAGAGGGTACCAACTTTGTCTGAGAGGGTACGAACTTTGTTAGAGAGGGTACGAACTTTATTAGAGAGGGTACAAACTTTGTTAGAGGGGGTACGACCCTTGTTAGAGGGGTACGAACTTTGTGAGAGTGGAAATGAACTTGGTTAGAGAGGGTACGAACTTTGTTAGAGAGGGTATGACCTTTGTTAGAGAAGGTACGAACTTTGTTAGAGTGGGAACGAACTTGGTTAGAGAGGGTACGAACTTTGTGAGAGAGGGTACGAACTTTGTGAGAAAGGGTACGAACTTTGTTAGAGAGGGTACAAACTTTGTCTGAGAGGGTACCAACTTTGTTAGAGAGGGTACGAACTTTGTTAGAGTTGGCATGAACTTCGTTAAAGAGGGTACCAACTTTGTTAGACAGGGTAGAAACTTTGTGATAGAGGGTATGAACTTTGTTAGAGAGGGTACGAACTTTCTCTGAGAGGGTACGAACTTTGTTAGAGAGGGTACGAAGTTTGTTAGAGAGGGAGCGAACTTTGTTAGAGTGGGGACGAACTTGGTTAGAGAGGGTACGAACTTTGTTAGAGAGGGTACCAACTTTGTTAGAGTAAGAACGAACTTGGTTAGAGAGGGTACGAACTTTGTGAGAGAGGGTACGACCTTTGTTAGAGAGGGTATGAACTTTGTTAGAGTGGGAACGAACTTGGTTAGAGAGGGTACGAACTTTGTTAGAGGGGGTACGACCTTTGTTAGAGTGAGTACGAACTTTGTTAGAGTGGGAACGAACTTGGTTAGAGAGGGTACGATCTTTTTTAGAGACTGTACGACATTTATTAGAGAGCGTACGACCTTTTTTAGAGAGCGTACGACATTTATTAGAGAGGGTTCGAACTTTGTTAGAGTGAGAACGAACTCTGTTAGAGAGGGTACGAACCTTGCTATAGAGGGTACGACCTTTGTTAGAGAGGGTACGAACTTTGTTAGAGAGGGTATGATCTTTGTTAGAAAGGGTACGAACTTTGTTAGAGAGGGCACGAATTTTGCTAGAGTGGGTACGAACTTGGTTAGAGAGGGTACGAACTTTGTGAGAGAGTGTACGACATTTGTTAGAGAGGGTACGAACTTTGTTAGAGTGGGAACGAACTTAGTTAGAGAGGGTACGAACCTGGTTAGAGAGGGTACGACTTTTGTTAGAGAGGGAACAAACTTTGTCAGAGGGGGTACGACCTTTGTTAGAGTGTGTACGAACTTTGTGAGAGTGGAAATGAACTTGGCTAGAGAGGGTACCAACTTTGTTAGAGAGGGTACGACCTTTGTTTAAGAGGGTACGAACTTTGTTAAAGTGGGAACGAACTTGGTTAGAGAGGGTACGATCTTTTTTAGAGAGTGTACGACATTTATTAGAGAACGTACGATCTTTTTTAGAGAGTGTACGACATTTATTAGAGAGGGTTCGAACTTTGTTAGAGTGAGAACGAACTCTGTTAGAGAGGGCACAAATTTTGCTAGAGTGGGTACGAACTTGGTTAGAGAGGGTACGAACTTTGTGAGAGAGTGTACGACATTTGTTAGAGAGGGTACGAACTTTGTTAGAGTGAGAACCAACTTGGTTAGAGAGGGTATGAACTTTGTGAGACAGGGTACGAACTTTGTTAGAGAGGGTACGAACTTTGTGAGAGAGGGTATGAACTTTGTTAGAGAGGGTACGAACTTTGTCTGAGAGGGTACGAACTTTGTTAGAGAGGGTACGAACTTTGTTAGAGAGGGAACGAACTTTGTTAGAGTGGGAACGAACTTGGTTAGAGAGGGTACGAACTTTGTGAGACAGGGTACGAACTTTGTTAGAGAGGGTACCACATTTGTTAGAGTACGAACGAACTTGGTTAGAGAGGGTACGAACTTTGTGAGAGAGGGTACGACCTTTGTTAGAGAGGGTACGCACTTTGTTAGAGTGGGAACGAACTTGGTTAGAGAGGGTACGAACTTTGTTGGAGGGGGTACGACCTTTGTGAGAGAGGGTACGAACTTTGTTAGAGTGGGAACGAACTTTGTGAGAGAGGGAACGAACTTTGTTAGAGTGGGGACGAACTTGGTTAGAGAGGGTATGAACTTTGTTACAGAGGGTACGACCTTTGTTAGAGAGGGTACGAACTTTGTTAGAGGGGGTACGACCTTTGTTAGAGAGGGTACGAACTTTGTTAGAGAGGGTATGAACTTTGTGAGAGAGGGAACGAACTTTGTTAGAGTGGGGACGAACTTGGTTAGAAAGGGTACGAACTTTGTTAGAGAGGGTACGACCTTTGTTAGAGAGAGTACGAACTTTGTTAGAGTGGGAACGAACTTGGTTAGAGAGGGTACAAACTTTGTGAGAGAGGGTACGAACTTTGTTAGAGAGGGTACGACCTTTGTTAGAGAGGGCACGAACTTTGTTAGAGTGGGAACGAACTTGGTTAGAGAGGGTACGAACTTTGTGAGAGAGGGTACGACCTTTGTTAGAGAGGGTACGCACTTTGTTAGAGTGGGAACGAACTTGGTTAGAGAGGGTACGAACTTTGTTAGAGGGGGTACGACCTTTGTTAGAGAGGGTACGAACTTTGTTAGAGTGGGAACGAACTTTGTGAGAGAGGGAACGAACTTTGTTAGAGTGGGGACGAACTTGGTTAGAGAGGGTACGAACTTTGTTAGAGAGGGTACGACCTTTGTTAGAGAGGGTACGAACTTTGTTAGAGGGGGTACGACCTTTGTTAGAAAGGGTACGAACTTTGTTAGAGAGGGTATGAACTTTGTGAGAGAGGGAACGAACTTTGTTAGAGTGGGGACGAACTTGGTTAGAGAGGGTACGAACTTTGTTAGAGAGGGTACGACCTTTGTTAGAGAGGGTTCGAACTTTGTTAGAGTGGGAACGAACTTGGTTAGAGAGGGTACAAACTTTGTGAGAGAGGGTACGAACATTGTAAGAGAGGGTACAAACTTTGTCTGCGAGGGTAGCAACTTTGTTAGAGAGGGTACGAACTTTGTTAGAGTTGGTATGAACTTCGTTAAAGAGGGTACCAACTTTGTTAGACAGGGTAGAAACTTGGTGAGAGAGGGTATGAACTTTGTTAGAGAGGGTACGGACTTTGTTACAGAGGGAACGAACTTTGTTAGAGTAGGGACGAACTTGGTGAGAGAGGGTACAAACTTTGTTAGAGAGGGTACGACCTTTGTTAGAGAGGGTACGGACTTTGTTAGAGTGGGAACGAACTTGGTTAGAGAGGGTACGAACTTTGTGAGAGATGGTACGACCTTTGTTAGAGAGGGTACGCACTTTGTTAGAGTGGGAACGAACTTGGTTAGAGAGGGTACGAACTTTGTTAGAGGGGGTACGACCTTTGTTAGAGAGGGTACGAACTTTGTTAGAGTGGGGACGAACTTGGTTAGAGAGGGTACGAACTTTGTTTGAGAGGGTACGACCTTTGTTAGAGAGGGTACGAACTTTGTTAGAGGGGGTACGACCTTTGTGAGAGAGGGTACGAACTTTGTTAGAGAGGGTATGAACTTTGTGAGAGAGGGAACGAACTTTGTTAGAGTGGGGACGAACTTGGTTAGAGAGGGTTCGAACTTGTTAGAGTGGGAACGAACTTGGTTAGAGAGGGTACAAACTTTGTGAGAGAGGGTACGAACTTTTTAAGAGAGGGTACAAACTTTGTCTGCGAGGGTACCAACTTTGTTAGAGAGGGTACGAACTTTGTTAGAGTTGGTATGAAGTTCGTTAAAGAGGGTACCAACTTTGTTAGACAGGGTAGAAACTTGGTGAGAGAGGGTATGAACTTTGTTAGAGAGGGTAGGAACTTTCTCTGAGAGGGTAGGAACTTTGTTAGAGAGGGTACGGACTTTGTTACAGAGGGAACGAACTTTGTTAGAGTAGGGACGAACTTGGTGAGAGAGGGTACAAACTTTGTTAGAGAGGGTACGACCTTTGTTAGAGAGGGTACGGACTTGGTTAGAGAGGGTACGAACTTTGTGAGAGAGGGTACGACCTTTGTTTGAGAGGGTACGAACTTTGTTAGAGTGGGAACGAACTTGGTTAGAGAGGGTACGAACTTTGTGAGACAGGGTACGAACTTTGTTAGAGAGGGTACCAACTTTGTTAGAGTACGAACGAACTTGGTTAGAGAGGGTACGAACTTTGTGAGAGAGGGTACGACCTTTGTTAGAGAGGGTACGCACTTTGTTAGAGTGGGAACGAACTTGGTTAGAGAGGGTACGAACTTTGTTGGAGGGGGTACGACCTTTGTGAGAGAGGGTACGAACTTTGTTAGAGTGGGAACGAACTTTGTGAGAGAGGGAACGAACTTTGTTAGAGTGGGGACGAACTTGGTTAGAGAGGGTATGAACTTTGTTACAGAGGGTACGACCTTTGTTAGAGAGGGTACGAACTTTGTTAGAGGGGGTACGACCTTTGTTAGAGAGGGTACGAACTTTGTTAGAGAGGGTATGAACTTTGTGAGAGAGGGAACGAACTTTGTTAGAGTGGGGACGAACTTGGTTAGAAAGGGTACGAACTTTGTTAGAGAGGGTACGACCTTTGTTAGAGAGAGTACGAACTTTGTTAGAGTGGGAACGAACTTGGTTAGAGAGGGTACAAACTTTGTGAGAGAGGGTACGAACTTTGTTAGAGAGGGTACGACCTTTGTTAGAGAGGGCACGAACTTTGTTAGAGTGGGAACGAACTTGGTTAGAGAGGGTACGAACTTTGTGAGAGAGGGTACGACCTTTGTTAGAGAGGGTACGCACTTTGTTAGAGTGGGAACGAACTTGGTTAGAGAGGGTACGAACTTTGTTAGAGGGGGTACGACCTTTGTTAGAGAGGGTACGAACTTTGTTAGAGTGGGAACGAACTTTGTGAGAGAGGGAACGAACTTTGTTAGAGTGGGGACGAACTTGGTTAGAGAGGGTACGAACTTTGTTAGAGAGGGTACGACCTTTGTTAGAGAGGGTACGAACTTTGTTAGAGGGGGTACGACCTTTGTTAGAAAGGGTACGAACTTTGTTAGAGAGGGTATGAACTTTGTGAGAGAGGGAACGAACTTTGTTAGAGTGGGGACGAACTTGGTTAGAGAGGGTACGAACTTTGTTAGAGAGGGTACGACCTTTGTTAGAGAGGGTTCGAACTTTGTTAGAGTGGGAACGAACTTGGTTAGAGAGGGTACAAACTTTGTGAGAGAGGGTACGAACATTGTAAGAGAGGGTACAAACTTTGTCTGCGAGGGTAGCAACTTTGTTAGAGAGGGTACGAACTTTGTTAGAGTTGGTATGAACTTCGTTAAAGAGGGTACCGACTTTGTTAGACAGGGTAGAAACTTGGTGAGAGAGGGTATGAACTTTGTTAGAGAGGGTACGGACTTTGTTACAGAGGGAACGAACTTTGTTAGAGTAGGGACGAACTTGGTGAGAGAGGGTACAAACTTTGTTAGAGAGGGTACGACCTTTGTTAGAGAGGGTACGGACTTTGTTAGAGTGGGAACGAACTTGGTTAGAGAGGGTACGAACTTTGTGAGAGATGGTACGACCTTTGTTAGAGAGGGTACGCACTTTGTTAGAGTGGGAACGAACTTGGTTAGAGAGGGTACGAACTTTGTTAGAGGGGGTACGACCTTTGTTAGAGAGGGTACGAACTTTGTTAGAGTGGGTACGAACTTGGTTAGAGAGGGTACGAACTTTGTTTGAGAGGGTACGACCTTTGTTAGAGAGGGTACGAACTTTGTTAGAGGGGGTACGACCTTTGTGAGAGAGGGTACGAACTTTGTTAGAGAGGGTATGAACTTTGTGAGAGAGGGAACGAACTTTGTTAGAGTGGGGACGAACTTGGTTAGAGAGGGTTCGAACTTTGTTAGAGTGGGAACGAACTTGGTTAGAGAGGGTACAAACTTTGTGAGAGAGGGTACGAACTTTTTAAGAGAGGGTACAAACTTTGTCTGCGAGGGTACCAACTTTGTTAGAGAGGGTACGAACTTTGTTAGAGTTGGTATGAACTTCGTTAAAGAGGGTACCAACTTTGTTAGACAGGGTAGAAACTTGGTGAGAGAGGGTATGAACTTTGTTAGAGAGGGTAGGAACTTTCTCTGAGAGGGTAGGAACTTTGTTAGAGAGGGTACGGACTTTGTTACAGAGGGAACGAACTTTGTTAGAGTAGGGACGAACTTGGTGAGAGAGGGTACAAACTTTGTTAGAGAGGGTACGACCTTTGTTAGAGAGGGTACGGACTTTGTTAGAGTGGGAACGAACTTGGTTAGAGAGGGTACGAACTTTGTGAGAGAGGGTACGAACTTTGTTAGAGAGGGTACTAACTTTGTTAGAGTAAGAACGAACTCGGTTAGAGAGGGTACGAACTTTATAAGAGAGAGTACGACCTTTGTTAGAGGTACGAACTTTGTTAGAGTGGGAACGAACTTGGTTAGAGAGGGTACGAACCTAGTTAGAGAGGGTACGATCTTTGTTAGAGAGGGAACAAACTTTGTTAGAGTGTGTACGAACTTTCTTGGAGGGGGAACGAACTTTGTTAGAGAGGGCACGAACTTTGTGAGAAAGGGTACGAACTTTGTTAGTGAGGGTACCAACTTTGTTTGAGATGGTACGAACTTTGTTTGAGTGGGGACGAACTTGGTTAAAGAGGGTACGAACTTTGTTAGGGAGGAAACGAACTTTGTTAGAGTGGGTACGAACTTGGTTAGAGAGGGTATGAACTTTGTTCGAGAGGTACGAACTTTGTTAAAGTGGGAACGAACTTGGTTAGAGAGGTACGAACTTTTTTAGAGATGGTACGACCTTTGTTAGAGAGGGTACGACCTTTGTTAGAGAGGGTACGAACTTTGTTAGAGTGGGTAGGAACTTTGTTAGAGAGGGTACGAACTTTGTTAGAGAGGGTACGAACTGGGTTAGAGAGGGTACGAACTTTGTTAGAGAGGGTACGAACTTTGTTAGAGAGGGAACGAACTTTGTTAGAGTGGGGACGAACTTGGTTAGAGAGGGTACGAACTTTGTTAGAGAGGTTACGACCTTTGTTAGAAAGAGTACGAACTTTGTTAGAGTGGGAACGAACTTGGTGAGAGAGGGTACGAAGTTTGTGAGAGAGGGTACAAACTTTGTTAGAAAGGGTGCGAACTTTGTTAGAGGGGGTACGACCTTTGTTAGAGTGGGAACGAACTTGGTTAGAGAGGGTACGAACTTTGTGAGAGAGGGTACGAACTTTGTTAGAGAATGTACCAACTTTGTTAGAGTAACAACGAACTTGGTAAGAGAGGGAACGAACTTTGTTCGAGAGGTACGAACTTTGTTAGAGATGGTACGACCTTTGTTAGAGAGGTACGAACTTTGTTAGAGATGGTACGACCTTTGTTAGAGAGGGTACGACCTTTGTTAGAGAGGGTACGAACTTTGTTAGAGTGGGCAGGAACTTTGTTAGAGAGGGTACGAACTTTGTTAAAGAGGGTACGAACTTTGTGAGAGAGGGAACGAACTTTGTTAGAGTGGGGACGAACTTGGTTAGAGAGGGTACGAACTTTCTTAGAGAGGGTACAACCTCTGTTAGAGAGGGTACGAACTTTGTTAGAGAGGGAACGAACTTTGTTAGAGTGGGGACGAACTTGGTTAGAGAGGGTACGAACTTTTTTAGAGAGGGTACGACCTTTGTTAGAGAGGGAACGAACTTTGTTAGAGTGGGGACGAACTTGGTTAGAGAGGGTACGAACTTTGTTAGAGAGGGTACGACCTTTGTTAGAGTGGGGACGAACTTGGTTAGAGAGGGTATGAACATTGTTAGAGAGGGTACGACCTTTGTTAGAGAGGGTACGAACTTTGTTAGAGTGGGAACGAACTTGGTTAGAGAGGGTACGAACTTTGTGAGAGAGGGTACGAACTTTGTTAGAGAGGGAACGAACTTTGTTAGAGTGGGGACGAACTTGGTTAGAGAGGGTACGAACTTTGTGAGATAGGGTACGAACTTTCTTAGAGAGGGTACGAACTTTGTTAGAGAGGGTACGAACTTTGTTAGAGAGGAAACGAACTTTGTTAGAGTGGCTACGAACTTGGTTAGAGAGGGTACGAACTTTGTTCGAGGGTTGCGAACTTTGTTAAAGTGGGAACGAACTTGGTTAGAGAGGGTACGAACTTTGTTAGAGAGGGTACGACCTTTGTTAGAGAGGGTACGAACTTTGTTAGAGTGGGAACGAACTTGGTTAGAGAGGGTACGAACTTTGTGAGAGAGGGTACGAACTTTGTTAGAGAGGGTACGAACTTTGTTAGAGGGGGTACGAACTTTGTTAGAGAGGGTACGAACTTTGTGAGAGAGGGAACGAACTTGGTTAGATAGGGTATGAACTTTGTGAGAGAGGGTACGAACATTGTTAGAGAGGGGACGAACTTGGTTAGAGAGGGTACGAACTTTGCTATAGAGGGTACGACCTTTGTTAGAGAGGGTACGAACTTTGTTAGAGTGGGAACGAACTTGGTTAGAGAGGGTACGAACTTTGTGAGAGAGGGTACGAACTTTGTTACAGAGGATACGAACTTTGTTAGAGAGGGAACGAACTTTGTTAGAGTGGGGACGAACTTGGTTAGAGAGGGTACGAACTTTGTTAGAGAGAGTACGACCTTTGTTAGAGAGGGTACGAACTTTGTTAGAGTGGGAACGAACTTGGTTAGAGAGGGTACAAACTTTGTGAGAGAGGGTACGAACTTTGTTAGAGAGGGTACGAACTTTGTTAGAGGGGGTACGAACTTTGTTAGAGAGGGTACGACCTTTGTTAGAGTGGGGACGAACTTGGTTAGAGAGTGTACGAACTTTGTGAGAGAGGGTACGAACTTTGTTAGAGAGGGTACGAACTTTGTTAGAGGGGGTACGAACTTTGTTAGAGAGGGTACGAACTTTGTGAGAGAGGGAACGAACTTGGTTAGAGAGGGTACGAACTTTGTGAGAGAGGGTACGAACATTGTTAGAGAGGGGACGAACTTGGTTAGAGAGGGTACGAACTTTGCTATAGAGGGTACGACCTTTGTTAGAGAGGGTACGAACTTTGTTAGAGTGGGAACGAACTTGGTTAGAGAGGGTACGAACTTTGTGAGAGAGGGTACGAACTTTGTTACAGAGGATACGAACTTTGTTAGAGAGGGAACGAACTTTGTTAGAGTGGGGACGAACTTGGTTAGAGAGGGTACGAACTTTGTTAGAGAGAGTACGACCTTTGTTAGAGAGGGTACGAACTTTGTTAGAGTGGGAACGAACTTGGTTAGAGAGGGTACGAACTTTGTGAGAGAGGGTACGAACTTTGTTAGAGAGGGTACGAACTTTGTTAGAGGGGGTACGAACTTTGTTAGAGAGGGTACGACCTTTGTTAGAGAGGCTTCGAACTTTGTTAGAGAGGGTACGAACTTTGTGAGAGAGGGAACGAACTTTGTTAGAGTGGGGACGAACTTGGTTAGAGAGTGTACGAACTTTCTTAGAGAGGGTACGACCTTTGTTAGAGAGGGTACGAACTTTGTTAGAGTGGGAACGAAGTTGGTTAGAGAGGGTACGAACTTTGTGAGAGAGGGTACGATCTTTGTTAGAGAGGGTACGAACTTTGTTAGAGAGGGAACGAACTTTGTTAGAGTGGGGACGAACTTGGTTAGAGAGGGTACAAACTTTGTTAGAGAGGGTACGACCTTTGTTAGAGAGGGTACGAACTTTGTTAGAGTGGGAACGAACTTGGTTAGAGAGGGTACGAACTTTGTGAGAGAGGGTACGAACTTTGTTAGAGAGGGTACGAACTTTGTTAGAGGGGGTACAACCTTTGTTAGAGAGGGTACGAACTTTGTTAGAGAGGGTACGAACTTTGTTAGAGAGGGTACGAACTTTGTGAGAGAGGGAACGAACTTTGTTAGAGTGGGGACGAACTTGGTTAGAGAGTGTACAAACTTTCTTAGAGAGGGTACGACCTTTGTTAGAGAGGGTACGAACTTTGTGAGAGAGGGTACGAACTTTGTTACAGAGGATACGAACTTTGTTAGAGAGGGAACGAACTTTGTTAGAGTGGGGACGAACTTGGTTAGAGAGGGTACGAACTTTGTTAGAGAGAGTACGACCTTTGTTAGAGAGGGTACGAACTTTGTTAGAGTGGGAACGAACTTGGTTAGAGAGGGTACGAACTTTGTGAGAGAGGGTACGAACTTTGTTAGAGAGGGTACGAACTTTGTTAGAGGGGGTACGAACTTTGTTAGAGAGGGTACGACCTTTGTTAGAGAGGGTACGAACTTTGTTAGAGAGGGTACGAACTTTGTGAGAGAGGGAACGAACTTTGTTAGAGTGGGGACGAACTTGGTTAGAGAGTGTACGAACTTTCTTAGAGAGGGTACGACCTTTGTTAGAGAGGGTACGAACTTTGTTAGAGTGGGAACGAAGTTGGTTAGAGAGGGTACGAACTTTGTGAGAGAGGGTACGATCTTTGTTAGAGAGGGTACGAACTTTGTTAGAGAGGGAACGAACTTTGTTAGAGTGGGGACGAACTTGGTTAGAGAGGGTACAAACTTTGTTAGAGATGGTACGACCTTTGTTAGAGAGGGTACGAACTTTGTTAGAGTGGGAACGAACTTGGTTAGAGAGGGTACGAACTTTGTGAGAGAGGGTACGAACTTTGTTAGAGAGGGTACGAACTTTGTTAGAGGGGGTACAACCTTTGTTAGAGAGGGTACGAACTTTGTTAGAGAGGGTACGAACTTTGTTAGAGAGGGTACGAACTTTGTGAGAGAGGGAACGAACTTTGTTAGAGTGGGGACGAACTTGGTTAGAGAGTGTACAAACTTTCTTAGAGAGGGTACGACCTTTGTTAGAGAGGGTACGAACTTTGTTAGAGTGGGAACGAACTCGGTTAGAGAGGGTACAAACTTTGTGAGAGAGGGTACGAACTTTGTTAGAGAGGGTACAAACTTTGTCTGCGAGGGTAGCAACTTTGTTAGAGAGGGTACGAACTTTGTTAGAGTTGGTAAGAACTTCGTTAAAGACGGTACCAACTTTGTTAGACATGGTAGAAACTTTGTGAGAGAGGCTATGAACTTTGTTAGAGAGGGTATGAACTTTCTCTGAGAGGGTAGGAACTTTGTTAGAGAGGGTACGAACTTTGTTACAGAGGGTACAAACTTTCTTAGAGTAAGAACGAACTTGGTTAGAGAGGGTACGAACTTTGTGAGAGAGGGTACGAACTTTGTTAGACAGGGTAGAAACTTTGTGAGAGAGGGTACGACCTTTGTTAGAGATGGTACGAATTTTGTTAGAGTGGGAACGAACTTGGTTAGAGAGGGAACGAACTTTGTTAGAGTGGGGACGAACTTGGTTAGAGAGGGTACGAACTTTGTGAGAGAGGGTACGACCTTTGTTAGAGAGGGTACGAACTTTGTTAGAGTTGGAACGAACTTGGTTAGAGAGGGTACGAACTTTGTTAGAGGGGGTACGACCTTTGTTAGAGAGGGTACGAACTTTGTTAGAGTGGGAACGAACTTGGTTAGAGAGGGTACGAACTTTGTTAGAGAGTGTACGACATTTATTAGAGAGGGTTCGAACTTTTTTAGAGTGGGAACGAACTCTGTTAGAGAGGGTACGAACCTTGTTATAGAGGGTACGACCTTTGTTAGAGAGGGTACGAACTTTGTTAGAGTGGGTATGATCTTTGTTAGAGAGGGTACGAATTTTGCTGGAGTGGGTACGAACTTGGTTGGAGAGGGTACGAACTTTGTGAAAGAGTGTACGACATTTGTTAGAGAGGGTACGAACTTTGTTAGAGAGGGTACCAATTTTGTTAGAGTAAGAACGAACTTGGTTAGAGAGGGTGCGAACTTTGTGAGAGAGGGTACGAACTTTGTTAGACAGGGTAGAAACTTTGTGAGAGAGGGTACGACCTTTGTTAGAGAGGGTACGAACTTTGTTAGAGTGGGAACGAACTTGGTTAGAGAGGGTACGAACTTTGTTAGAGTGGGTATGATCTTTGTTAGAGAGGGTACGAACTTTGTTAGAGAGGGTACGAATTTTGCTAGAGTGGGTACGAACTTGGTTAGAGAGGGTACGAACTTTGTGAAAGAGTGTACGACATTTGTTAGAGAGGGTACGAACTTTGTTAGAGAGGGTACCAACTTTGTTGGAGTAAGAACGAACTCGGTTAGAGAGGGTACGAACTTTGTGAGAGAGGGTACAAACTTTGTTAGACAGGGTAGAAACTTTGTGATAGAGGGTACGACCTTTGTTAGAGAGGGTACGAACTTTGTTAGAGTGGGAACGAACTTGGTTAGAGAGGGTACGAACTTTGTTAGAGTGGGTATGATGTTTGTTAGAGAGGGTACGAACTTTGTTAGAGAGGGTACGAATTTTGCTAGAGTGGGTACGGACTTGGTTAGAGAGGGTACGAACTTTGTGAAAGAGTGTCCGACATTTGTTAGAGAGGGTACGAATTTTGCTAGAGTGGGTACGAACTTGGTTAGAGAGGGTACGAACTTTGTGAAAGAGTGTACGACATTTGTTAGAGAGGGTACGAACTTTGTTAGAGAGGGTACCAACTTTGTTAGAGTAAGAACGAACTCGGTTAGAGAGGGTACGAACTTTGTGAGAGAGGGTACGAACTTTGTTAGACAGGGTAGAAACTTTGTGAGAGAGGGTACGACCTTTGTTAGAGAGGGTACGAACTTTGTTAGAGTGGGAACGAACTTGGTTAGAGAGGGTACGAACTTTGTTAGAGTGCGTATGATCTTTGTTAGAGAGGGTACGAACTTTGTTATAGAGGGTACGAATTTTGCTAGAGTGGGTACGAACTTGGTTAGAGAGGGTACGAACTTTGTGAAAGAGTGTACGACATTTGTTAGAGAGGGTACGAACTTTGTTAGAGTAAGAACGAACTTGGTTAGAGAGGGTACGAACTTTGTGAGAGAGGGTACGAACTTTGTTAGACAGGGTAGAAACTTTGTGAGAGAGGGTACGACATTTGTTAGAGAGGGTACGAACTTTGTTAGAGTGGCATCGAACTTGGTTAGAGAGGGTACGAACTTTGTGAGAGAGGGTACGAACTTTGTTAGAGAGGGTACAAACTTTGTCTGCGAGGGTACCCACTTTGTTAGAGAGGGTACGAACATTGTTAGAGTTGGTACGAACTTTGTTAGAGTGGGAACGAACTTGGTTAGAGAGGGTACGAACTTTCTCTGACAGGGTAGGAACTTTGTTAGAGAGGGTACGAACTTTCTCTGACAGGGTAGGAACTTTGTTAGAGAGGGTACGAACTTTGTTAGAGAGGGAACGAACTTTGTTAGAGTGGGGACGAACTTGGTTAGAGAGGGTACGAACTTCGTGAGAGAGGGTACGACCTTTGTTAGAGAGGGTATGAACTTTGTTAGAGTTGGAACGAACTTGGTTAGAGAGGGTACGAACTATGTTGGAGGGGGTACGACCTTTGTTAGAGAGGGTACGAACTTTGTTAGAGTGGGAACGAACTTGGTTAGAGAGGGTACGAACTTTGTTAGAGAGTGTACGACATTTATTAGAGAGGGTTCGAACTTTTTTAGAGTGGGAACGAACTCTGTTAGAGAGGGTACGAACTTGGTTAGAGAGGGTACGAACTTTGTGAAAGAGTGTACGAGATTTGTTAGAGAGGGTACGAACTTTGTTAGAGAGGGTACCAACTTTGTTAGAGTAAGAACGAACTTGGTTAGAGAGGGTACGAACTTTGTGAGAGAGGGTACGAACTTTGTTAGACAGGGTAGAAACTTTGTGAGAGAGGGTACGACATTTGTTAGAGAGGGTACGAACTTTGTTAGAGTGGCATCGAACTTGGTTAGAGAGGGTACGAACTTTGTGAGAGAGGGTACGAACTTTGTTAGAGAGGGTACAAACTTTGTCTGCGAGAGTACCCACTTTGTTAGAGAGGGTACGAACATTGTTAGAGTTGGTATGAACTTTGTTAAAGAGGGTACCAACTTTCCTAGACAGGGTAGAAACTTTTTGAGAGAGGGTATGAACTTTGTTAGAGAGGGTACGAACTTTCTCTGACAGGGTAGGAACTTTGTTAGAGAGGGTACGAACATTGTTAGAGAGGGAACGAACTTTGTTAGAGTGGGGACGAACTTGGTTAGAGAGGGTACGAACTTTGTTAGAGAGGGTACGACCTTTGTTAGAGAGGGTACGAACTTTGTTAGAGTGGGAACGAACTTGGTTAGAGAGGGTACGACCTTTGTTAGAGAGGGTACGAACTTTGTTAGAGTGGGAGCGAACTTGGTTAGAGAGGGTACGAACTTTGTGAGAGAGGGTACGAACTTTGTTAGAGAGGGTACCAACTTTGTTAGAGTAAGAACGAACTTGGTTAGAGAGGGTAGGAACTTTGTGAGAGAGGGTACGACCTTTATTAGAGAGGGTACCAAGTTTGTTAGAGTGGGAACGAACTTGGTTAGAGAGGGTACGAACTTTGTTAGACTGGGAACGAACTCTGTTAGAGAGGGTACGAACCTTGTTATAGAGGGTGTGACCTTTGTTAGAGAGGGTACGAACTTTGTTAGAGTGGGTATGATCTTTGTTAGAGAGGGTACGACCTTTGTTAGAGAGGGTACGAACTTTGTTAGAGTGGGAACGAACTTGGTTAGAGAGGGTACGAACTTTGTTAGAGAGGGTACGAACTTTGTTAGAGAGGGTACGAACTTTGTTAGAGTGGGAGCGAACTTGGTTAGAGAGGGTACGAACTTTGTGAGAGAGGGTACGAACTTTGTTAGAGAGGGTACCAACTTTGTTAGAGTAAGAACGAACTTGGTTAGAGAGGGTACAAACTTTGTGAGAGAGGGTACGAACTTTATTAGAGTGTGAACGAACTTGGTTAGAGAGGGTACGAACTTTGTTAGAGAGTGTACGACATTTATTAGAGAGGGTTCGAACTTTGTTAGAGTAGGAACGAACTCTCTTAGAGAGGGTACGAACCTTGTTATAGAGGGTACGACCTTTGTTAGAGAGGGTACGAACTTTGTTAGAGTGGGTATGATCTTTGTCAGAGAGGGTACGAACTTTGTTAGAGAGGGTACAAACTTTGTCTGCGAGGGTACCAACTTTGTTAGAGAGGGTACGAACTCTGTGAGAGAGGGTACGACCTTTATTAGAGAGGGTACGAAGTTTGTTAGAGTGGGAACGAACTTGGTTAGAGAGGGTACGAACTTTGTTAGAGGGGGTACGACCTTTGTTAAAGAGGGTACGAACTTTATTAGAGTGTGAACGAACTTGGTTAGAGAGGGTACGAACTTTGTTAGAGAGTGTACGACATTTATTAGAGAGGGTTCGAACTTTGTTAGAGTAGGAACGAACTCTGTTAGAGAGGGTACGAACCTTGTTATAGAGGGTACGACCTTTGTTAGAGATGGTACGAACTTTGTTAGAGTGGGTATGATCTTTGTTAGAGAGGGTACGAACTTTGTTAGAGAGGGTACAAACTTTGTCTGCGAGGGTACCAACTTTGTTAGAGAGGGTACGAACTTTGTTAGAGTTGGTATGAACTTTGTTAAAGAGGGTACCAACTTTGTTAGACAGGGTAGAAACTTTGTGAGAGAGGGTATGAACTTTGTTAGAGAGGGTACGAACTTTCTCTGACAGGGTAGGAACTTTGTTAGAGAGGGTACGAACTTTGTTAGAGAGGGAACGAACTTTGTTAGAGTGGGGACGAACTTGGTTAGAGAGGGTACGAACTTTGTTAGAGAGGGTACGACCTTTGTTAGAGAGGGTACGAACTTTGTTAAAGTGGGAACGAACTTGGTTAGAGAGGGTACGAACTTTGTGAGAGAGGGTACGAACTTTGTTAGAGAGGGTACCGACTTTGTTAGAGTGGGAACGAACTTGGTTAGAGAGGGTACGAACTTTGTTAGAGGGGGTACGACCTTTGTTAGAGAGGGTACGAACTTTGTTAGAGTGGGAATGAACTTGGTTAGAGAGGGTACGAACTTTCTTAGAGAGTGTACGACATTTATTAGAGAGGGTTCGAACTTTGTTAGAGTGGGAACGAACTCTGTTAGAGAGGGTACATAGCTTGTTATAGAGGGTGTGACCTTTGTTAGAGAGGGTACGAACTTTGTTAGAGTGTGTATGATCTTTGTTAGAGAGGGTACGAACTTTGTTAGAGAGGGTACGAATTTTGCTAGAGTGGGTACGAACTTGGTTAGAGAGGGTATGAAGTTTGTGAAAGAGTGTACGACATTTGTTAGAGAGGGTACGAACTTTGTTAGAGAGGGTACCAACTTTGTTAGAGTAAGAACGAACTTGGTTAGAGAGGGTACGAACTTTGTGAGAGAGGGTACGAACTTTGTTAGACAGGGTAGAAACTTTGTGAGAGAGGGTACGACCTTTGTTAGAGAGGGTACGAACTTTGTTAGAGTGGGAACGAACTTGGTTAGAGAGGGTACGAACTTTGTGAGAGAGGGTACCAACTTTGTTAGAGTAAGAACGAACTTGGTTAGAGAGGGTACGAACTTTGTGAGAGAGGGTACGACCTTTATTAGAGAGGGTACCAAGTTTGTTAGAGTGGGAACGAACTTGGTTAGAGAGGGTACCAACTTTGTTAGAGGGGGTACGACCTTTGTTAAAGAGGGTACGAACTTTATTAGAGTGGGAACGAACTTGGTTAGAGAGGGTACGAACTTTGTTAGACAGGGTAGAAACTTGGTTAGAGAGGGTACGACCTTTGCTAGAGTGGGTACGAACTTGGTTAGAGAGGGTATGAAGTTTGTGAAAGAGTGTACGACATTTGTTAGAGAGGGTACGAACTTTGTTAGAGAGGGTACCAACTTTGTTAGAGTAAGAACGAACTTGGTTAGAGAGGGTACGAACTTTGTGAGAGAGGGTACGAACTTTGTTAGACAGGGTAGAAACTTTGTGAGAGAGGGTACGACCTTTGTTAGAGAGGGTACGAACTTTGTTAGAGTGGGAACGAACTTGGTTAGAGAGGGTACGAACTTTCTGAGAGAGGGTACGAACTTTGTTGGAGAGGGTACGAACTTTGTTAGAGTGGGTATGATCTTTGTTAGAGAGGGTACGAACTTTGTTAGAGAGGGTACGAATTTTGCTAGAGTGCGTACCAACTTTGTTAGAGTAAGAACGAACTTGGTTAGAGAGGGTACGAACTTTGTGAGAGAGGGTACGACCTTTATTAGAGAGGGTACCAAGTTTGTTAGAGTGGGAACGAACTTGGTTAGCGAGGGTACGAACTTTGTTAGAGGGGGTACGACCTTTGTTAAAGAGGGTACGAACTTTATTAGAGTGGGAACGAACTTGGTTAGAGTGGGTACGAACTTTGTTAGAGTGGGTATGATCTTTGTGAGAGAGGGTACGAACTTTGTTATAGAGGGTACGAATTTTGCTAGAGTGGGTACGAACTTGGTTAGAGAGGGTACGAACTTTGTGAAAGAGTGTACGACATTTGTCAGAGAGGGTACGAACTTTGTTAGAGAGGGTACCAACTTTGTTAGAGTAAGAACGAACTTGGTTAGAGAGGGTACGAACTTTGTTAGACAGGGTAGAAACTTTGTGAGAGAGGGTACGACCTTTGTTAGAGAGGGTACGAACTTTGTTAGAGTGGGAACGAACTTGGTTAGAGAGGGTACGAACTTTGTGAGAGAGGGTACGAACTTTGTTGGAGAGGGTACCAACTTTGTTAGAGTAAGAACGAACTTGGTTAGAGAGGGTACGAACTTTGTTAGAGGGGGTACGACCTTTGTTAAAGAGGGTACGAACTTTATTAGAGTGGGAACGAACTTGGTTAGAGAGGGTACGAACTTTGTTAGAGTGGGTATCATCTTTGTTAGAGAGGGTACGAACTTTGTTATAGAGGGTACGAATTTTGCTAGAGTGGGTACGAACTTGGTTAGAGAGGGTACGAACTTTGTGATAGAGTGTACGACATTTGTTAGAGAGGGTACGAACTTTGTTAGAGAGGGTACCAACTTTGTTAGAGTAAGAACGAACATGGTTAGAGACGGTACGAACTTTGTGAGAGAGGGTACGAACTTTGTTTGACAGGGTAGAAACTTTGTGAGAGAGGGTACGAGCTTTGTTAGAGAGGGTACGAACTTTGTTAGAGTGGCATCGAACTTGGTTAGAGAGGGTACGAACTTTGTGACGGAGGGTACGAAATTTGTTAGAGAGGGTACAAACTTTGTCTGCGAGGGTACCCACTTTGTTAGAGAGCGTACGAACATTGTTAGAGTTGGTATGAACTTTGTTAAAGAGGGTACCAACTTTGTTAGACAGGGTAGAAACTTTTTGAGAGAGGGTACGAACTTTGTTAGAGTGGGAACGAACTTTGTTAGAGAGGGTACGAACTTTCTGAGAGAGGGTACGAACTTTGTTGGAGAGGGTACGAACTTTGTTAGAGTGGGTATGATCTTTGTTAGAGAGGGTACGAACTTTGTTAGAGAGGGTACGAATTTTGCTAGAGTGCGTACCAACTTTGTTAGAGTAAGAACGAACTTGGTTAGAGAGGGTACGAACTTTGTGAGAGAGGGTACGACCTTTATTAGAGAGGGTACCAAGTTTGTTAGAGTGGGAACGAACTTGGTTAGCGAGGGTACGAACTTTGTTAGAGGGGGTACGACCTTTGTTAAAGAGGGTACGAACTTTATTAGAGTGGGAACGAACTTGGTTAGAGTGGGTACGAACTTTGTTAGAGTGGGTATGATCTTTGTGAGAGAGGGTACGAACTTTGTTATAGAGGGTACGAATTTTGCTAGAGTGGGTACGAACTTGGTTAGAGAGGGTACGAACTTTGTGAAAGAGTGTACGACATTTGTCAGAGAGGGTACGAACTTTGTTAGAGAGGGTACCAACTTTGTTAGAGTAAGAACGAACTTGGTTAGAGAGGGTACGAACTTTGTTAGACAGGGTAGAAAATTTGTGAGAGAGGGTACGACCTTTGTTAGAGAGGGTACGAACTTTGTTAGAGTGGGAACGAACTTGGTTAGAGAGGGTACGAACTTTGTGAGAGAGGGTACGAACTTTGTTGGAGAGGGTACCAACTTTGTTAGAGTAAGAACGAACTTGGTTAGAGAGGGTACGAACTTTGTTAGAGGGGGTACGACCTTTGTTAAAGAGGGTACGAACTTTATTAGAGTGGGAACGAACTTGGTTAGAGAGGGTACGAACTTTGTTAGAGTGGGTATCATCTTTGTTAGAGAGGGTACGAACTTTGTTATAGAGGGTACGAATTTTGCTAGAGTGGGTACGAACTTGGTTAGAGAGGGTACGAACTTTGTGATAGAGTGTACGACATTTGTTAGAGAGGGTACGAACTTTGTTAGAGAGGGTACCAACTTTGTTAGAGTAAGAACGAACATGGTTAGAGACGGTACGAACTTTGTGAGAGAGGGTACGAACTTTGTTTGACAGGGTAGAAACTTTGTGAGAGAGGGTACGACCTTTGTTAGAGAGGGTACGAACTTTGTTAGAGTGGCATCGAACTTGGTTAGAGAGGGTACGAACTTTGTGACGGAGGGTACGAAATTTGTTAGAGAGGGTACAAACTTTGTCTGCGAGGGTACCCACTTTGTTAGAGAGCGTACGAACATTGTTAGAGTTGGTATGAACTTTGTTAAAGAGGGTACCAACTTTGTTAGACAGGGTAGAAACTTTTTGAGAGAGGGTACGAACTTTGTTAGAGTGGGAACGAACTTGGTTAGAGAGGGTACGAACTTTCTGAGAGAGGGTACGAACTTTGTTGGAGAGGGTACGAACTTTGTTAGAGTGGGTATGATCTTTGTTAGAGAGGGTACGAACTTTGTTAGAGAGGGTACGAATTTTGCTAGAGTGCGTACCAACTTTGTTAGAGTAAGAACGAACTTGGTTAGAGAGGGTACGAACTTTGTGAGAGAGGGTACGACCTTTATTAGAGAGGGTACCAAGTTTGTTAGAGTGGGAACGAACTTGGTTAGCGAGGGTACGAACTTTGTTAGAGGGGGTACGACCTTTGTTAAAGAGGGTACGAACTTTATTAGAGTGGGAACGAACTTGGTTAGAGTGGGTACGAACTTTGTTAGAGTGGGTATGATCTTTGTGAGAGAGGGTACGAACTTTGTTATAGAGGGTACGAATTTTGCTAGAGTGGGTACGAACTTGGTTAGAGAGGGTACGAACTTTGTGAAAGAGTGTACGACATTTGTCAGAGAGGGTACGAACTTTGTTAGAGAGGGTACCAACTTTGTTAGAGTAAGAACGAACTTGGTTAGAGAGGGTACGAACTTTGTTAGACAGGGTAGAAAATTTGTGAGAGAGGGTACGACCTTTGTTAGAGAGGGTACGAACTTTGTTAGAGTGGGAACGAACTTGGTTAGAGAGGGTACGAACTTTGTGAGAGAGGGTACGAACTTTGTTGGAGAGGGTACCAACTTTGTTAGAGTAAGAACGAACTTGGTTAGAGAGGGTACGAACTTTGTTAGAGGGGGTACGACCTTTGTTAAAGAGGGTACGAACTTTATTAGAGTGGGAACGAACTTGGTTAGAGAGGGTACGAACTTTGTTAGAGTGGGTATCATCTTTGTTAGAGAGGGTACGAACTTTGTTATAGAGGGTACGAATTTTGCTAGAGTGGGTACGAACTTGGTTAGAGAGGGTACGAACTTTGTGATAGAGTGTACGACATTTGTTAGAGAGGGTACGAACTTTGTTAGAGAGGGTACCAACTTTGTTAGAGTAAGAACGAACATGGTTAGAGATGGTACGAACTTTGTGAGAGAGGGTACGAACTTTGTTTGACAGGGTAGAAACTTTGTGAGAGAGGGTACGACCTTTGTTAGAGAGGGTACGAACTTTGTTAGAGTGGCATCGAACTTGGTTAGAGAGGGTACGAACTTTGTGACGGAGGGTACGAAATTTGTTAGAGAGGGTACAAACTTTGTCTGCGAGGGTACCCACTTTGTTAGAGAGCGTACGAACATTGTTAGAGTTGGTATGAACTTTGTTAAAGAGGGTACCAACTTTGTTAGACAGGGTAGAAACTTTGTGAGAGAGGGTACGACCTTTGTTAGAGAGGGTACGAACTTTGTTAGAGTGGGAACGAACTTGGTTAGAGAGGGTACGAACTTTGTGAGAGAGGGTACGAACTTTGTTGGAGAGGGTACCAACTTTGTTAGAGTAAGAACGAACTTGGTTAGAGAGGGTACGAACTTTGTTAGAGGGGGTACGACCTTTGTTAAAGAGGGTACGAACTTTATTAGAGTGGGAACGAACTTGGTTAGAGAGGGTACGAACTTTGTTAGAGTGGGTATCATCTTTGTTAGAGAGGGTACGAACTTTGTTATAGAGGGTACGAATTTTGCTAGAGTGGGTACGAACTTGGTTAGAGAGGGTACGAACTTTGTGATAGAGTGTACGACATTTGTTAGAGAGGGTACGAACTTTGTTAGAGAGGGTACCAACTTTGTTAGAGTAAGAACGAACATGGTTAGAGACGGTACGAACTTTGTGAGAGAGGGTACGAACTTTGTTTGACAGGGTAGAAACTTTGTGAGAGAGGGTACGACATTTGTTAGAGAGGGTACGAACTTTGTTAGAGTGGCATCGAACTTGGTTAGAGAGGGTACGAACTTTGTGAGAGAGGGTACGAACTTTGTTAGAGAGGGTACAAACTTTGTCTGCGAGGGTACCCACTTTGTTAGAGAGGGTACGAACATTGTTAGAGTTGGTACGAACTTTGTTAGAGTGGGAACGAACTTGGTTAGAGAGGGTACGAACTTTCTCTGACAGGGTAGGAACTTTGTTAGAGAGGGTACGAACTTTCTCTGACAGGGTAGGAACTTTGTTAGAGAGGGTACGAACTTTGTTAGAGAGGGAACGAACTTTGTTAGAGTGGGGACGAACTTGGTTAGAGAGGGTACGAACTTCGTGAGAGAGGGTACGACCTTTGTTAGAGAGGGTACGAACTTTGTTAGAGTTGGAACGAACTTGGTTAGAGAGGGTACGAACTATGTTAGAGGGGGTACGACCTTTGTTAGAGAGGGTACGAACTTTGTTAGAGTGGGAACGAACTTGGTTAGAGAGGGTACGAACTTTGTTAGAGAGTGTACGACATTTATTAGAGAGGGTTCGAACTTTTTTAGAGTGGGAACGAACTCTGTTAGAGAGGGTACGAACTTGGTTAGAGAGGGTACGAACTTTGTGAAAGAGTGTACGAGATTTGTTAGAGAGGGTACGAACTTTGTTAGAGAGGGTACCAACTTTGTTAGAGTAAGAACGAACTTGGTTAGAGAGGGTACGAACTTTGTGAGAGAGGGTACGAACTTTGTTAGACAGGGTAGAAACTTTGTGAGAGAGGGTACGACATTTGTTAGAGAGGGTACGAACTTTGTTAGAGTGGCATCGAACTTGGTTAGAGAGGGTACGAACTTTGTGAGAGAGGGTACGAACTTTGTTAGAGAGGGTACAAACTTTGTCTGCGAGAGTACCCACTTTGTTAGAGAGGGTACGAACATTGTTAGAGTTGGTATGAACTTTGTTAAAGAGGGTACCAACTTTCCTAGACAGGGTAGAAACTTTTTGAGAGAGGGTATGAACTTTGTTAGAGAGGGTACGAACTTTCTCTGACAGGGTAGGAACTTTCTAAGAGAGGGTACGAACATTGTTAGAGAGGGAACGAACTTTGTTAGAGTGGGGACGAACTTGGTTAGAGAGGGTACGAACTTTGTTAGAGAGGGTACGACCTTTGTTAGAGAGGGTACGAACTTTGTTAGAGTGGGAACGAACTTGGTTAGAGAGGGTACGACCTTTGTTAGAGAGGGTACGAACTTTGTTAGAGTGGGAGCGAACTTGGTTAGAGAGGGTACGAACTTTGTGAGAGAGGGTACGAACTTTGTTAGAGAGGGTACCAACTTTGTTAGAGTAAGAACGAACTTGGTTAGAGAGGGTAGGAACTTTGTGAGGGAGGGTACGACCTTTATTAGAGAGGGTACCAAGTTTGTTAGAGTGGGAACGAACTTGGTTAGAGAGGGTACGAACTTTGTTAGAGTGGGAACGAACTCTGTTAGAGAGGGTACGAACCTTGTTATAGAGGGTGTGACCTTTGTTAGAGAGGGTACGAACTTTGTTAGAGTGGGTATGATCTTTGTTAGAGAGGGTACGACCTTTGTTAGAGAGGGTACGAACTTTGTTAGAGTGGGAACGAACTTGGTTAGAGAGGGTACGAACTTTGTTAGAGAGGGTACGAACTTTGTTAGAGAGGGTACGAACTTTGTTAGAGTGGGAGCGAACTTGGTTAGAGAGGGTACGAACTTTGTGAGAGAGGGTACGAACTTTGTTAGAGAGGGTACCAACTTTGTTAGAGTAAGAACGAACTTGGTTAGAGAGGGTACAAACTTTGTGAGAGAGGGTACGAACTTTATTAGAGTGTGAACGAACTTGGTTAGAGAGGGTACGAACTTTGTTAGAGAGTGTACGACATTTATTAGAGAGGGTTCGAACTTTGTTAGAGTAGGAACGAACTCTCTTAGAGAGGGTACGAACCTTGTTATAGAGGGTACGACCTTTGTTAGAGAGGGTACGAACTTTGTTAGAGTGGGTATGATCTTTGTCAGAGAGGGTACGAACTTTGTTAGAGAGGGTACAAACTTTGTCTGCGAGGGTACCAACTTTGTTAGAGAGGGTACGAACTCTGTGAGAGAGGGTACGAACTTTGTTAGAGAGGGTACAAACTTTGTCTGCGAGGGTACCAACTTTGTTAGAGAGGGTACGAACTTTGTGAGAGAGGGTACGAACTTTGTTAGAGAGGGTACCAACTTTGTTAGAGTAAGAACGAACTTGGTTAGAGAGGGTACAAACTTTGTGAGAGAGGGTACGAACTTTATTAGAGTGTGAACGAACTTGGTTAGAGAGGGTACGAACTTTGTTAGAGAGTGTACGACATTTATTAGAGAGGGTTCGAACTTTGTTAGAGTAGGAACGAACTCTGTTAGAGAGGGTACGAACCTTGTTATAGAGGGTACGACCTTTGTTAGAGATGGTACGAACTTTGTTAGAGTGGGTATGATCTTTGTTAGAGAGGGTACGAACTTTGTTAGAGAGGGTACAAACTTTGTCTGCGAGGGTACCAACTTTGTTAGAGAGGGTACGAACTTTGTTAGAGTTGGTATGAACTTTGTTAAAGAGGGTACCAACTTTGTTAGACAGGGTAGAAACTTTGTGAGAGAGGGTATGAACTTTGTTAGAGAGGGTACGAACTTTCTCTGACAGGGTAGGAACTTTGTTAGAGAGGGTACGAACTTTGTTAGAGAGGGAACGAACTTTGTTAGAGTGGGGACGAACTTGGTTAGAGAGGGTACGAACTTTGTTAGAGAGGGTACGACCTTTGTTAGAGAGGGTACGAACTTTGTTAAAGTGGGAACGAACTTGGTTAGAGAGGGTACGAACTTTGTGAGAGAGGGTACGAACTTTGTTAGAGAGGGTACCGACTTTGTTAGAGTGGGAACGAACTTGGTTAGAGAGGGTACGAACTTTGTTAGAGGGGGTACGACCTTTGTTAGAGAGGGTACGAACTTTGTTAGAGTGGGAATGAACTTGGTTAGAGAGGGTACGAACTTTCTTAGAGAGTGTACGACATTTATTAGAGAGGGTTCGAACTTTGTTAGAGTGGGAACGAACTCTGTTAGAGAGGGTACATAGCTTGTTATAGAGGGTGTGACCTTTGTTAGAGAGGGTACGAACTTTGTTAGAGTGTGTATGATCTTTGTTAGAGAGGGTACGAACTTTGTTAGAGAGGGTACGAATTTTGCTAGAGTGGGTACGAACTTGGTTAGAGAGGGTATGAAGTTTGTGAAAGAGTGTACGACATTTGTTAGAGAGGGTACGAACTTTGTTAGAGAGGGTACCAACTTTGTTAGAGTAAGAACGAACTTGGTTAGAGAGGGTACGAACTTTGTGAGAGAGGGTACGAACTTTGTTAGACAGGGTAGAAACTTTGTGAGAGAGGGTACGACCTTTGTTAGAGAGGGTACGAACTTTGTTAGAGTGGGAACGAACTTGGTTAGAGAGGGTACGAACTTTGTGAGAGAGGGTACCAACTTTGTTAGAGTAAGAACGAACTTGGTTAGAGAGGGTACGAACTTTGTGAGAGAGGGTACGACCTTTATTAGAGAGGGTACCAAGTTTGTTAGAGTGGGAACGAACTTGGTTAGAGAGGGTACCAACTTTGTTAGAGGGGGTACGACCTTTGTTAGAGAGGGTACGAACTTTGTTAGACAGGGTAGAAACTTTGTGAGAGAGGGTACGACCTTTGTTAGAGAGGGTACGAACTTTGTTAGAGAGGGTACCAAGTTTGTTAGAGTGGGAACGAACTTGGTTAGAGAGGGTACCAACTTTGTTAGAGGGGGTACGACCTTTGTTAGAGAGGGTACGAACTTTGTTAGACAGGGTAGAAACTTTGTGAGAGAGGGTACGACCTTTGTTAGAGAGGGTACGAACTTTGTTAGAGTGGGAACGAACTTGGTTAGAGAGGGTACGAACTTTGTGAGAGAGGGTACCAACTTTGTTAGAGTAAGAACGAACTTGGTTAGAGAGGGTACGAACTTTGTGAGAGAGGGTACGACCTTTATTAGAGAGGGTACCAAGTTTGTTAGAGTGGGAACGAACTTGGTTAGAGAGGGTACCAACTTTGTTAGAGGGGGTACGACCTTTGTTAAAGAGGGTACGAACTTTATTAGAGTGGGAACGAACTTGGTTAGAGAGGGTACGAACTTTGTTAGACAGGGTAGAAACTTGGTTAGAGAGGGTACGACCTTTGCTAGAGTGGGTACGAACTTGGTTAGAGAGGGTATGAAGTTTGTGAAAGAGTGTACGACATTTGTTAGAGAGGGTACGAACTTTGTTAGAGAGGGTACCAACTTTGTTAGAGTAAGAACGAACATGGTTAGAGAGGGTACGAACTTTGTGAGAGAGGGTACGAACTTTGTTAGACAGGGTAGAAACTTTGTGAGAGAGGGTACGACCTTTGTTAGAGAGGGTACGAACTTTGTTAGAGTGGGAACGAACTTGGTTAGAGAGGGTACGAACTTTCTGAGAGAGGGTACGAACTTTGTTAGAGTGGGTATGATCTTTGTTAGAGAGGGTACGAACTTTGTTAGAGAGGGTACGAATTTTGCTAGAGTGCGTACCAACTTTGTTAGAGTAAGAACGAACTTGGTTAGAGAGGGTACGAACTTTGTGAGAGAGGGTACGACCTTTATTAGAGAGGGTACCAAGTTTGTTAGAGTGGGAACGAACTTGGTTAGCGAGGGTACGAACTTTGTTAGAGGGGGTACGACCTTTGTTAAAGAGGGTACGAACTTTATTAGAGTGGGAACGAACTTGGTTAGAGTGGGTACGAACTTTGTTAGAGTGGGTATGATCTTTGTGAGAGAGGGTACGAACTTTGTTATAGAGGGTACGAATTTTGCTAGAGTGGGTACGAACTTGGTTAGAGAGGGTACGAACTTTGTGAAAGAGTGTACGACATTTGTCAGAGAGGGTACGAACTTTGTTAGAGAGGGTACCAACTTTGTTAGAGTAAGAACGAACTTGGTTAGAGAGGGTACGAACTTTGTTAGACAGGGTAGAAACTTTGTGAGAGAGGGTACGACCTTTGTTAGAGAGGGTACGAACTTTGTTAGAGTGGGAACGAACTTGGTTAGAGAGGGTACGAACTTTGTGAGAGAGGGTACGAACTTTGTTGGAGAGGGTACCAACTTTGTTAGAGTAAGAACGAACTTGGTTAGAGAGGGTACGAACTTTGTTAGAGGGGGTACGACCTTTGTTAAAGAGGGTACGAACTTTATTAGAGTGGGAACGAACTTGGTTAGAGAGGGTACGAACTTTGTTAGAGTGGGTATCATCTTTGTTAGAGAGGGTACGAACTTTGTTATAGAGGGTACGAATTTTGCTAGAGTGGGTACGAACTTGGTTAGAGAGGGTACGAACTTTGTGATAGAGTGTACGACATTTGTTAGAGAGGGTACGAACTTTGTTAGAGAGGGTACCAACTTTGTTAGAGTAAGAACGAACATGGTTAGAGACGGTACGAACTTTGTGAGAGAGGGTACGAACTTTGTTTGACAGGGTAGAAACTTTGTGAGAGAGGGTACGACCTTTGTTAGAGAGGGTACGAACTTTGTTAGAGTGGCATCGAACTTGGTTAGAGAGGGTACGAACTTTGTGACGGAGGGTACGAAATTTGTTAGAGAGGGTACAAACTTTGTCTGCGAGGGTACCCACTTTGTTAGAGAGCGTACGAACATTGTTAGAGTTGGTATGAACTTTGTTAAAGAGGGTACCAACTTTGTTAGACAGGGTAGAAACTTTTTGAGAGAGGGTATGACCTTGTTAGAGAGGGTACGAACTTTCTCTGACAGGGTAGGAACTTTGTTAGAGAGGGTACGAACTCTGTTAGAGAGGGAACGAACTTTGTTAGAGTGAGGACGAACTTGGTTAGAGAGGGTACGAACTTTGTTAGAGAGGGTACGACCTTTGTTAGAGAGGGTACGAACTTTGTTAGAGTGGGAACGAACTTGGTTAGAGAGGGTACGAACTTTGTTAGAGAGGGTACCGACTTTGTTAGAGTGGGAACAAACTTGGTTAGAGAGGGTACGAACTTTGTTAGAGGGGGTACGACCTTTGTTAGAGAGGGTACGAACTTTGTTAGAGTGGGAACGAACTTGGTTAGAGAGGGTACGAACTTTGTTAGAGAGTGTACGACATTTATTAGAGAGGGTTCGAACTTTGTTAGAGTGGGAACGAACTCTGTTAGAGAGGGTACGAACCTTGTTATAGAGGGTGTGACCTTTGTTAGAGAGGGTACGAACTTTGTTAGAGTGGGTATGATCTTTGTTAGAGAGGGTACGAACTTTGTTAGAGAGGGTACGAATTTTGCTAGAGTGGGTACGAACTTGGTTCGAGAGGGTACGAAGTTTGTGAAAGAGTGTACGACATTTGTTAGAGAGGGTAGGAACTTTGTTAGAGAGGGTACCAACTTTGTTAGAGTAAGAACCAACTTGGTTAGAGAGGGTACGAACTTTGTGAGAGAGGGTACGAACTTTGTTAGACAGGGTAGAAACTTTGTGAGAGAGGGTACGACCTTTGTTAGAGAGGGTACGAACTTTGTTAGAGTGGGAACGAACTTGGTTAGAGAGGGTACGAACTTTGTGAGAAAGGGTACGAACTTTGTTAGAGAGGGTACAAACTTTGTCTGCGAGGGTACCAACTTTGTTAGAGAGGGTACGAACTTTGATAGACTTGGTATGAACTTTGTTAAAGAGGGTACCAAATTTGTTAGACAGGGTAGAAACTTTGTGAGAGAGGGTATGAACTTTGTTAGAGAGGGTACGAACTTTCTCTGAGAGGGTAGGAACTTTGTTAGAGAGGGTACGAACTTTGTTAGAGTGGGAACGAACTTGGTTAGAGAGGGTACGAACTTTGTGAGAGAGGGTACGAACTTTGTTGGAGAGGGTACCAACTTTGTTAGAGTAAGAACGAACTTGGTTAGAGAGGGTACGAACTTTGTTAGAGGGGGTACGACCTTTGTTAAAGAGGGTACGAACTTTATTAGAGTGGGAACGAACTTGGTTAGAGAGGGTACGAACTTTGTTAGAGTGGGTATCATCTTTGTTAGAGAGGGTACGAACTTTGTTATAGAGGGTACGAATTTTGCTAGAGTGGGTACGAACTTGGTTAGAGAGGGTACGAACTTTGTGATAGAGTGTACGACATTTGTTAGAGAGGGTACGAACTTTGTTAGAGAGGGTACCAACTTTGTTAGAGTAAGAACGAACATGGTTAGAGACGGTACGAACTTTGTGAGAGAGGGTACGAACTTTGTTTGACAGGGTAGAAACTTTGTGAGAGAGGGTACGACCTTTGTTAGAGAGGGTACGAACTTTGTTAGAGTGGCATCGAACTTGGTTAGAGAGGGTACGAACTTTGTGACGGAGGGTACGAAATTTGTTAGAGAGGGTACAAACTTTGTCTGCGAGGGTACCCACTTTGTTAGAGAGCGTACGAACATTGTTAGAGTTGGTATGAACTTTGTTAAAGAGGGTACCAACTTTGTTAGACAGGGTAGAAACTTTTTGAGAGAGGGTATGAACTTTGTTAGAGAGGGTACGAACTTTCTCTGACAGGGTAGGAACTTTGTTAGAGAGGGTACGAACTCTGTTAGAGAGGGAACGAACTTTGTTAGAGTGAGGACGAACTTGGTTAGAGAGGGTACGAACTTTGTTAGAGAGGGTACGACCTTTGTTAGAGAGGGTACGAACTTTGTTAGAGTGGGAACGAACTTGGTTAGAGAGGGTACGAACTTTGTTAGAGAGGGTACCGACTTTGTTAGAGTGGGAACAAACTTGGTTAGAGAGGGTACGAACTTTGTTAGAGGGGGTACGACCTTTGTTAGAGAGGGTACGAACTTTGTTAGAGTGGGAACGAACTTGGTTAGAGAGGGTACGAACTTTGTTAGAGAGTGTACGACATTTATTAGAGAGGGTTCGAACTTTGTTAGAGTGGGAACGAACTCTGTTAGAGAGGGTACGAACCTTGTTATAGAGGGTGTGACCTTTGTTAGAGAGGGTACGAACTTTGTTAGAGTGGGTATGATCTTTGTTAGAGAGGGTACGAACTTTGTTAGAGAGGGTACGAATTTTGCTAGAGTGGGTACGAACTTGGTTCGAGAGGGTACGAAGTTTGTGAAAGAGTGTACGACATTTGTTAGAGAGGGTAGGAACTTTGTTAGAGAGGGTACCAACTTTGTTAGAGTAAGAACCAACTTGGTTAGAGAGGGTACGAACTTTGTGAGAGAGGGTACGAACTTTGTTAGACAGGGTAGAAACTTTGTGAGAGAGGGTACGACCTTTGTTAGAGAGGGTACGAACTTTGTTAGAGTGGGAACGAACTTGGTTAGAGAGGGTACGAACTTTGTGAGAAAGGGTACGAACTTTGTTAGAGAGGGTACAAACTTTGTCTGCGAGGGTACCAACTTTGTTAGAGAGGGTACGAACTTTGATAGACTTGGTATGAACTTTGTTAAAGAGGGTACCAAATTTGTTAGACAGGGTAGAAACTTTGTGAGAGAGGGTATGAACTTTGTTAGAGAGGGTACGAACTTTCTCTGAGAGGGTAGGAACTTTGTTAGAGAGGGTACGAACTTTGGTTGAGAGGGAACGAATTTTGTTAGAGTGGGGACGAACTTGGTTAGAGAGGGTACGAACTTTGTTAGAGAGGGTACGACCTTTGTTAGAGAGGGTACGAACTTTGTTAGAGTGGGAACGAACTTGGTTAGAGAGGGTACGAACTTTGTGAGAGAGGGTACGAACTTTGTTGGAGAGGGTACCAACTTTGTTAGAGTAAGAACGAACTTGGTTAGAGAGGGTACGAACTTTGTGAGAGAGGGTACGACCGTTATTAGAGAGGGTACCAAGTTTGTTAGAGTGGGAACGAACTTGGTTAGCGAGGGTACGAACTTTGTTGGAGGGGGTACGACCTTTGTTAAAGAGGGTACGAACTTTATTAGAGTGGGAACGAACTTGGTTAGAGAGGGTACGAACTTTGTTAAAGAGTGTACGACATTTATTAGAGAGGGTTCGAACTTTGTTAGAGTAGGAACGAACTCTGTTAGAGAGGGTACGAACCTTGTTATAGAGGGTACGACCTTTGTTAGAGAGGGTACGAACTTTGTTAGAGTGGGTATGATCTTTGTTAGAGAGGGTACGAACTTTGTTAGAGAGGGTACAAACTTTGTCTGCGAGGGTACCAACTTTGTTAGAGAGGGTACGAACTTTGTTAGAGTTGGTATGAACTTTGTTAAAGAGGGTACCAACTTTGTTAGACAGGGTAGAAACTTTGTGAGAGATGGTATGAACTTTGTTAGAGAGGGTACGAACTTTCTCTGACAGGGTAGGAACTTTGTTAGAGAGGGTACGAACTTCGTTAGAGAGGGAACGAACTTTGTTAGAGTGGGGAAGAACTTGGTTAGAGAGGGTACGACCTTTGTTAGAGAGGGTACGACCTTTGTTAGAGAGGGTACGAACTTTGTTAAAGTGGGAACGAACTTGGTTAGAGAGGGTACGAACTTTGTGAGAGAGGGTATGAACTTTGTTAGAGAGGGTACCGACTTTGTTAGAGTGGGAACGAACTTGGTTAGAGAGGGTACGAACTTTGTTAGAGGGGGTACGACCTTTGTTAGAGAGGGTACGAACTTTGTTAGAGTGGGAACGAACTTGGTTAGAGAGGGTACGAACGTTGTTAGAGAGTGTACGACAATTATTAGAGAGGGTTCGAACTTTGTTAGAGTGGGAACGAACTCTGTTAGAGAGGGTACGAACCTTGTTATAGAGGGTGCGACCTTTGTTAGAGAGGGTACGAACTTTGTTAGAGTGGGTATGATCTTTGTTAGAGAGGGTACGAACTTTGTTAGAGAGGGTACGAATTTTGCTAGAGTGGGTACGAACTTGGTTAGAGAGGGTACGAAGTTTGTGAAAGAGTGTACGACATTTGTTAGAGAGGGTACGAACTTTGTTAGAGAGGGTACCAACTTTGTTAGAGTAAGAACGAACTTGGTTAGAGAGGGTACGAACTTTGTGAGAGAGGGTACGAACTTTGTTAGACAGGGTAGAAACTTTGTGAGAGAGGGTACGACCTTTGTTAGAGAGGGTACGAACTTTGTTAGAGTGGGAACGAACTTGGTTAGAGAGGGTACGAACTTTGTTAGAGTGGGTATGATGTTTGTTAGAGAGGGTACGAACTTTGTTAGAGAGGGTACGAATTTTGCTAGAGTGGGTACGGACTTGGTTAGAGAGGGTACGAACTTTGTGAAAGAGTGTACGACATTTGTTAGAGAGGGTACCAACTTTGTTAGAGTAAGAACGAACTTGGTTAGAGAGGGTACGAACGTTGTGAGAGAGGGTACGAACTTTCTTAGAGAGGGTACCGACTTTGTTAGAGTGGGAACGAACTTGGTTAGAGAGGGTACGAACTTTGTTAGAGGGGGTACGACCTTTGTTAGAGAGGGTACGAACTTTGTTAGAGTGGGAACGAACTTGGTTAGAGAGGGTACGAACTTTGTTAGAGAGTGTACGACATTTATTAGAGAGGGTTCGAACTTTGTTAGAGTGGGAAGGAACTCTGTTAGAGAGGGTACGAACCTTGTTATAGAGGGTGCGACCTTTGTTAGAGAGGGTACGAACTTTGTTAGAGTGGGTATGATCTTTGTTAGAGAGGGTACGAACTTTGTTAGAGAGGGTACGAATTTTGCTAGAGTGCGTACCAACTTTGTTAGAGTAAGAACGAACTTGGTTAGAGAGGGTACGAACTTTGTGAGAGAGGGTACGAACTTTGTTAGACAGGGTAGAAACTTTGTGAGAGAGGGTACGACCTTTGTTAGAGCGGGTACGAACTTTGTTAGAGTGGGAACGAACTTGGTTAGAGAGGGTACGACCTTTGTTAGAGTGCGTATGATCTTTATTAGAGAGGGTACGAACTTTGTTAGAGAGGGTACGAATTTTGCTAGAGTGGGTACGAACTTGGTTAGAGAGGGTACGAAGTTTGTGAAAGAGTGTACGACATTTGTTAGAGAGGGTACGAACTTTGTTAGAGAGGGTACCAACTTTGTTAGAGTAAGAACGAACTTGGTTAGAGAGGGTACGAACTTTGTGAGAGAGGGTACGAACTTTGTTAGACAGGGTAGAAACTTTGTGAGAGAGGGTACGACCTTTGTTAGAGAGGGTACGAACTTTGTTAGAGTGGGAACGAACTTGGTTAGAGAGGGTACGAACTTTGTTAGAGTGGGTATGATGTTTGTTAGAGAGGGTACGAATTTTGCTAGAGTGGGTACGGACTTGGTTAGAGAGGGTACGAACTTTGTGAAAGAGTGTACGACATTTGTTAGAGAGGGTACCAACTTTGTTAGAGTAAGAACGAACTTGGTTAGAGAGGGTACGAACGTTGTGAGAGAGGGTACGAACTTTCTTAGAGAGGGTACCGACTTTGTTAGAGTGGGAACGAACTTGGTTAGAGAGGGTACGAACTTTGTTAGAGGGGGTACGACCTTTGTTAGAGAGGGTACGAACTTTGTTAGAGTGGGAACGAACTTGGTTAGAGAGGGTACGAACTTTGTTAGAGAGTGTACGACATTTATTAGAGAGGGTACGAACTTTGTTAGAGTGGGAACGAACTTGGTTAGAGAGGGTACGAACTTTGTTAGAGAGGGTACCGACTTTGTTAGAGTGGGAACAAACTTGGTTAGAGAGGGTACGAACTTTGTTAGAGGGGGTACGACCTTTGTTAGAGAGGGTACGAACTTTGTTAGAGTGGGAACGAACTTGGTTAGAGAGGGTACGAACTTTGTTAGAGAGTGTACGACATTTATTAGAGAGGGTTCGAACTTTGTTAGAGTGGGAACGAACTCTGTTAGAGAGGGTACGAACCTTGTTATAGAGGGTGTGACCTTTGTTAGAGAGGGTACGAACTTTGTTAGAGTGGGTATGATCTTTGTTAGAGAGGGTACGAACTTTGTTAGAGAGGGTACGAATTTTGCTAGAGTGGGTACGAACTTGGTTCGAGAGGGTACGAAGTTTGTGAAAGAGTGTACGACATTTGTTAGAGAGGGTAGGAACTTTGTTAGAGAGGGTACCAACTTTGTTAGAGTAAGAACCAACTTGGTTAGAGAGGGTACGAACTTTGTGAGAGAGGGTACGAACTTTGTTAGACAGGGTAGAAACTTTGTGAGAGAGGGTACGACCTTTGTTAGAGAGGGTACGAACTTTGTTAGAGTGGGAACGAACTTGGTTAGAGAGGGTACGAACTTTGTGAGAAAGGGTACGAACTTTGTTAGAGAGGGTACAAACTTTGTCTGCGAGGGTACCAACTTTGTTAGAGAGGGTACGAACTTTGATAGACTTGGTATGAACTTTGTTAAAGAGGGTACCAAATTTGTTAGACAGGGTAGAAACTTTGTGAGAGAGGGTATGAACTTTGTTAGAGAGGGTACGAACTTTCTCTGAGAGGGTAGGAACTTTGTTAGAGAGGGTACGAACTTTGGTTGAGAGGGAACGAATTTTGTTAGAGTGGGGACGAACTTGGTTAGAGAGGGTACGAACTTTGTTAGAGAGGGTACGACCTTTGTTAGAGAGGGTACGAACTTTGTTAGAGTGGGAACGAACTTGGTTAGAGAGGGTACGAACTTTGTGAGAGAGGGTACGAACTTTGTTGGAGAGGGTACCAACTTTGTTAGAGTAAGAACGAACTTGGTTAGAGAGGGTACGAACTTTGTGAGAGAGGGTACGACCTTTATTAGAGAGGGTACCAAGTTTGTTAGAGTGGGAACGAACTTGGTTAGCGAGGGTACGAACTTTGTTAGAGGGGGTACGACCTTTGTTAAAGAGGGTACGAACTTTATTAGAGTGGGAACGAACTTGGTTAGAGAGGGTACGAACTTTGTTAGAGAGTGTACGACATTTATTAGAGAGGGTTCGAACTTTGTTAGAGTAGGAACGAACTCTGTTAGAGAGGGTACGAACCTTGTTATAGAGGGTACGACCTTTGTTAGAGAGGGTACGAACTTTGTTAGAGTGGGTATGATCTTTGTTAGAGAGGGTACGAACTTTGTTAGAGAGGGTACAAACTTTGTCTGCGAGGGTACCAACTTTGTTAGAGAGGGTACGAACTTTGTTAGAGTTGGTATGAACTTTGTTAAAGAGGGTACCAACTTTGTTAGACAGGGTAGAAACTTTGTGAGAGATGGTATGAACTTTGTTAGAGAGGGTACGAACTTTCTCTGACAGGGTAGGAACTTTGTTAGAGAGGGTACGAACTTCGTTAGAGTGGGAACGAACTTGGTTAGCGAGGGTACGAACTTTGTTAGAGGGGGTACGACCTTTGTTAAAGAGGGTACGAACTTTATTAGAGTGGGAACGAACTTGGTTAGAGAGGGTACGAACTTTGTTAGAGAGTGTACGACATTTATTAGAGAGGGTTCGAACTTTGTTAGAGTAGGAACGAACTCTGTTAGAGAGGGTACGAACCTTGTTATAGAGGGTACGACCTTTGTTAGAGAGGGTACGAACTTTGTTAGAGTGGGTATGATCTTTGTTAGAGAGGGTACGAACTTTGTTAGAGAGGGTACAAACTTTGTCTGCGAGGGTACCAACTTTGTTAGAGAGGGTACGAACTTTGTTAGAGTTGGTATGAACTTTGTTAAAGAGGGTACGAACTTTGTTAGACAGGGTAGAAACTTTGTGAGAGAGGGTACGACCTTTGTTAGAGATGGTACGAACATTGTTAGAGTGGGAACGAACTTGGTTAGAGAGGGCACGAACTTTCTCTGACAGGGTAGGAACTTTGTTAGAGAGGGTACGAACTTTGTTAGAGAGGGAACGAACTTTGTTACAGTGGGGACGAACTTGGTTAGAGAGGGTACGAACTTTGTTAGAGAGGGTACGACCTTTGTTAGAGAGGGTACGAACTTTGTTAGAGTGGGAACGAACTTGGTTAGAGAGGGTACGAACTTTGTGAGAGAGGGTACGAACTTTGTTAGAGAGGGTACAAACTTTGTCTGCGAGGGTATCAACTTTGTTAGAGAGGGTACGAACTTTGTTAGAGTTGGTATGAACTTTGTTAAAGAGGGTACCAACTTTGTTAGACAGGGTAGAAACATTGTGGGAGAGGGTATGAACTTCGTTAGAGAGGGTACGAACTTTCTCTGACAGGGTAGGAACTTTTTTAGAGAGGGTAGGAACTTTGTTAGAGAGGGAACGAACTTTGTTAGAGTGGGGACGAACTTGGTTAGAGAGGGTACGAACTTTGTTAGAGAGGGTACGACCTTTGTGAGAGAGGGTACGAACTTTGTTAGAGTGGGAACGAACTTGGTTAGAGAGGGTACGAACTTTTTGAGAGGGTACGAATTTTGCTAGAGTGGGTACGAACTTGGTTAGAGAGGGTACGAAGTTTGTGAAAGAGTGTACGACATTTGTTAGAGAGGGTACGAACTTTGTTAGAGAGGGTACCAACTTTGTTAGAGTAAGAACGAACTTGGTTAGAGAGGGTACGAACATTGTGAGAGAGGGTACGAACTTTGTTAGACAGGGTAGAAACTTTGTGAGAGAGGGTACGTCCTTTGTTAGAGATGGTACGAACTTTGTTAGAGTGGGAACGAACTTGGTTAGAGAGGGTACGAACTTTCTCTGACAGGGTAGGAACTTTGTTAGAGAGGGTACGAACTTTGTTAGAGAGGGAATGAACTTTGTTACAGTGGGGACGAACTTGGTTAGAGAGGGTACGAACTTTGTTAGAGAGGGTACGACCTTTGTTAGAGAGGGTACGAACTTTGTTAGAGTGGGAACGAACTTGGTTAGAGAGGGTACGAACTTTTTTAGAGAGTGTACGATATTTATTAGAGAGGGTTCGAACTTTGTTAGAGTGGGAACGAACTCTGTTAGAGAGGGTACGGACCTTGTTATAGAGGGTACGACCTTTGTTAGAGAGGGTACGAACTTTGTTAGAGTGGGTATGATCTTTGTTAGAGAGGGTACGAACTTTGTTAGAGAGGGTACAAACTTTGTCTGCGAGGGTACCAACTTTGTTAGAGAGGGTACGAACTTTGTTAGAGTTGGTATGAACTTTGTTAAAGAGGGTACCAACTTTGTTAGACAGGGTAGAAACTTTGTGAGAGAGGGTATGAACTTTGTTAGAGAGGGTACGAACTTTCTCTGACAGGGTAGGAACTTTGTTAGAGAGGGTACAAACTTTGTTAGAGAGGGAACGAACTTCGTTACAGTGGGGACGAACTTGGTTAGAGAGGGTACGAACTTTGTTAGAGAGGGAACGAACTTTGTTAGAGTGGGGACGAACTTGGTTAGAGAGGGTACGAACTTTGTTAGAGAGGGCACGACCTTTGTTAGAGAGGGTACGAACTTTGTTAGAGTGGGAACGAACTTGGTTAGAGAGGGTACGAACTTTTTGAGAGGTTACGAATTTTGCTAGAGTGGGTAGGAACTTGGTTAGAGAGGGTACGAACTTTGTGAAAGAGTGTACGACATTTGTTAGAGAGGGTACCAACTTTGTTAGAGTAAGAACGAACTTGGTTAGAGAGGGTACGAACATTGTGAGAGAGGGTACGAACTTTGTTAGACAGGGTAGAAACTTTGTGAGAGAGGGTACGAACTTTGTTAGAGAGGGAACGAACTTTGTTACAGTGGGGACGAACTTGGTTAGAGAGGGTACGAACTTTGTTAGAGAGGGTACGACCTTTGCTAAAGAGGGTACGAACTTTGTTAGAGTGGGAACGAACTTGGTTAGAGAGGGTACGAACTTTGTTAGAGGGGGTACGACCTTTGTTAGAGAGGGTACGAACTTTGTTAGAGTGGGAACGAACTTGGTTAGAGAAGGTACGAACTTTGTTAGAGAGTGTACGACATTCATTAGAGAGGGTTCGAACTTTGTTAGAGTGGGAACGAACTCTGCTAGAGAGGGTACGAACCTTGTTATAGAGGGTACGACGACCTTTGTTAGAGAGGGTACCAACTTTGTTAGAGTAAGAACGAACTGTGTTAGAGAGGGTACGAACTTTGTGAGAGAGGGTGCGAACTTTGTTAGAGAGGGTGCTAACTTTGTTAGAGTAAGAACGAACTTGGTTAGAGAGGGTACCAACTTTGTGAGAGAGGGTACGACCTTTGTTAGAGAGGGTACCAAGTTTGTTAGAGTAGGAACGAACTTGGTTAGAGAGGGTACGAACTTTGTTAGAGGGGGTACGACCTTTGTTAGAGAGGGTACGAACTTTATTAGAGTGGGAACGAACTTGGTTAGAGAGTGTACGACATTTATTAGAGAGGGTTCGAACTTTGTTAGAGTAGGAACGAACTCTGTTAGAGAGGGTACGAACCTTGTTATAGAGGGTACGACCTTTGTTAGAGAGGGTACGAACTTTGTTAGAGTGGGTATGATCTTTGTTAGAGAGGGTACGAACTTTGTTAGAGAGGGTACGAATTTTGCTACAGTGGGTACCAACTTGGTGAGAGAGGGTACGAACTTTGTGAAAGAGTGTACGACATTTGTTAGAGAGGGTACCAACTTTGTTAGAGTAAGAACGAACTTGGTTAGAGAGGGTACGAACTTTGTGAGAGAGGGTACGACCTTTGTTAGACAGGGTAGAAACTTTGTGAGAGAGGGTACGACCTTTGTTAGAGAGGGTACGAACTTTGTTTGAGTGGGAACGAACTTGGTTGGAGAGGGTACGAACTTTGTGAGAGAGGGTACGAACTTTGTTAGAGAGGGTACAAACTTTGTCTGCGAGGGTACCAACTTTGTTAGAGAGGGTACGAACTTTGTGAAAGAGTGTACGACATTTGTTAGATAGGGTACCAACTTTGTTAGAGTAAGAACGAACTTGGTTAGAGAGGGTACGAACTTTGTGAGAGAGGGTACGAACTTTGTTAGACAGGGTAGAAACTTTGTGAGAGAGGGTACGACCTTTGTTAGAGAGGGTACGAACTTTGTTTGAGTGGGAACGAACTTGGTTGGAGAGGGTACGAACTTTGTGAGAGAGGGTACGAACTTTGTTAGAGAGGGTACAAACTTTGTCTGCGAGGGTACCAACTTTGTTAGAGAGGGTACGAACTTTGTTAAAGAGGGTACGACCTTTGTTAGAGAGGGTACCAACTTTGTTAGAGTGGGAACGAACTTGGTTAGAGAGGGTACGAACATTGTTAGAGGGGGTACGACCTTTGTTAGAGAGGGTACGAACTTTGTTAGAGTGGGAACGAACTTGGTTAGAGAGGGTACGAACTTTGTTAGAGAGTGTACGACATTTATTAGAGAGGGTTCGAACTTTGTTAGAGTGGGAACGAACTCTGCTAGAGAGGGTACGAACCTTGTTATAGAGGGTACGACCTTTGTTAGAGAGGGTACCAACTTTGTTAGAGTAAGAACGAACTGTGTTAGAGAGGGTACGAACTTTGTGAGAGAGGGTACGAACTTTGTTAGAGAGGGTGCGAACTTTCTCTGACAGGGTAGGAACTTTCTTAGAGAGGGTACGAACTTTGTTACAGTGGGGACGAACTTGGTTAGAGAGGGTACGAACTTTGTTAGAGAGGGTACGACCTTTGTTAGAGAGGGTACGAACTTTGTTAGAGTGGGAACGAACTTGGTAAGATAGGGTACGAACTTTTTTAGAGAGTGTACGACATTTATTAGAGAGGGTTCGAACTTTGTTAGAGTGGGAACGAACTCTGTTAGAGAGGGAACGAACCTTGTTATAGAGGGTACGACCTTTGTTAGAGAGGGTACGAACTTTGTTAGAGTGGGTATGATCTTTGTTAGAGAGGGTACGAACTTTGTTAGAGAGGGTACAAACTTTATCTGCGAGGGTACCAACTTTGTTAGAGAGGGTACGAACTTTGTTAGAGTTGGTATGAACTTTGTTAAAGAGGGTACAAACTTTGTTAGACAGGGTAGAAACTTTGTGAGAGAGGGTATGAACTTTGTTAGAGAGGGTACGAACTTTCTCTGACAGGGTAGGAACTTTGTTAGAGAGGGTACAAACTTTGTTAGAGAGGGAACGAACTTTGTTAGAGTGGGGACGAACTTGGTTCGAGAGGGTACAAACTTTGTTAGAGAGGGTACGACCTTTGTTAGAGAGGGTAAGAACTTTGTTAGAGTGGGAACGAACTTGGTTAGAGAGGGTACGAACTTTGTGAGAGAGGGTACGAACTTTGTTAGACAGGGTAGAAACTTTGTGAGAGAGGGTACGACCTTTGTTAGAGAGGGTACGAACTTTGTTTGAGTGGGAACGAACTTGGTTGGAGAGGGTACGAATTTGTGAGAGAGGGTACGAACTTTGTTAGAGAGGGTACAAACTTTGTCTGCGAGGGTACCAACTTTGTTAGAGAGGGTACGAACTTTGTTAGAGAGGGTACCAACTTTGTTAGAGTGGGAACGAACTTGGTTAGAGAGGGTACGAACTTTTTACGAGGGTACGAATTTTGCTAGAGTGGGTAGGAACTTGGTTAGAGAGGGTACAAACTTTGTTAGAGAGGGAACGAACTTTGTTAGAGTGGGGACGAACTTGGTTAGAGAGGGTACAAACTTTGTTAGAGAGGGTACGACCTTTGTTAGAGAGGGTACGAACTTTGTTAGAGTGGGAACGAACTTGTTTAGAGAGGGTACGAACTTTGTGAGAGAGGGTACGAACTTTGTTAGACAGGGTAGAAACTTTGTGAGAGAGGGTACGACCTTTGTTAGAGAGGGTACGAACTTTGTTTGAGTGGGAACGAACTTGGTTGGAGAGGGTACGAACTTTGTGAGAGAGGGTACGAACTTTGTTAGAGAGGGTACAAACTTTGTCTGCGAGGGTACCAACTTTGTTAGAGAGGGTACGAACTTTGTTAGAGAGGGTACAAACTTTGTTAGAGAGGGAATGAACTTTGTTAGAGTGGGGACGAACTTGGTTAGAGAGGGTACGAACTTTGTTAGAGAGGGTACGACCTTCGTTAGAGAGGGTACGAACTTTGTTAGAGTGGGAACGAACTTGGTTAGAGAGGGTACGAACTTTTTACGAGGGTACGAATTTTGCTAGAGTGGGTAGGAACTTGGTTAGAGAGGGTACGAACTTTGTGAAAGAGTGTACGACATTTGTTAGAGAGGGTACGAACTTTGTTAGAGAGGGTACCAACTTTGTTAGAGTAAGAACGAACTTGGTTAGAGAGGGTACGAACATTGTGAGAGAGGGTACGAACTTTGTTAGACAGGGTAGAAACTTTGTGAGAGAGGGTACGACCTTTGTTTGAGAGGGTACGAACTTTGTTTGAGTGGGAACGAACTTGGTTGGAGAGGGTACGAACTTTGTGAGAGAGGGTACGAACTTTGTTAGAGAGGGTACAAACTTTGTCTGCGAGGGTACCAACTTTGTTAGAGAGGGTACGAACTTTGTTAGAGAGGGTACAAACTTTGTTAGAGAGGGAACGAACTTTGTTAGAGTGGGGACGAACTTGGTTAGAGAGGGTACGAACTTTGTTAGAGAGGGTACGACCTTCGTTAGAAAGGGTACGAACTTTGTTAGAGTGGGAACGAACTTGGTTAGAGAGGGTACGAACTTTTTACGAGGGTACGAATTTTGCTAGAGTGGGTAGGAACTTGGTTAGAGAGGGTACGAACTTTGTGAAAGAGTGTACGACATTTGTTAGAGAGGGTACGAACTTTGTTAGAGAGGGTACCAACTTTGTTAGAGTAAGAACGAACTTGGTTAGAGAGGGTACGAACTTTGTTAGAGAGGGTACGACCTTCGTTAGAAAGGGTACGAACTTTGTTAGAGTGGGAACGAACTTGGTTAGAGAGGGTACGAACTTTTTACGAGGGTACGAATTTTGCTAGAGTGGGTAGGAACTTGGTTAGAGAGGGTACGAACTTTGTGAAAGAGTGTACGACATTTGTTAGAGAGGGTACGAACTTTGTTAGAGAGGGTACCAACTTTGTTAGAGTAAGAACGAACTTGGTTAGAGAGGGTACGAACATTGTGAGAGAGGGTACGAACTTTGTTAGACAGGGTAGAAACTTTGTGAGAGAGGGTACGACCTTTGTTAGAGATGATACGAACTTTGTTAGAGTGGGAACGAACTTTGTTAGAGAGGGTACGAACTTTCTCTGACAGGGTAGGAACTTTGTTAGAGAGGGTACGAACTTTGTTAGAGAGGGAACGAACTTTGTTACAGTGGGGACGAACTTGGTTAGAGAGGGTACGAACTTTGTTAGAGAGGGTACGACCTTTGTTAGAGAGGGTACGACCTTTGTTAGAGTGGGAACGAACTTGGTTAGAGAGGGTACGAACTTTGTTAGAGAGGGTACCAACTTTGTTAGAGTAAGAACGAACTTGGTTAGAGAGGGTACGAACTTTGTGAGAGAGGGTATGACCTTTGTTAGAGAGGGTACCAACTTTGTTAGAGTGGGAACGAACTCCGTTTGAGAGGGTACGAACTTTGTTAGAGGGGGTACGACCTTTGTTAGAGAGGGTACGAACTTTGTTAGAGTGCGAACGAACTTGGTTAGAGAGGGTACGAACTTTGTTAGAGAGTGCACGACATTCATTAGAGAGGGTTCGAACTTTGTTAGAGTGGGAACGAACTCTGCTAGAGAGGGTACGAACCTTGTTATAGAGGGTACGACCTTTGTTAAAGAGGGTACGAACTTTGGTAGAGTGGGAACGAACTTGGTTGGAGAGGGTACGAACTTTGTGAGAGAGGGTACGAACTTTGTTAGAGAGGGTACAAACTTTGTCTGCGAGGGTACCAACTTTGTTAGAGAGGGTACGAACTTTGTTAGAGTTGGTACGAACTTTGTTAAAGAGGGTACCAACTTTGTTAGACAGGGTAGAAACTTTGTGAGAGAGGGTATGAACTTTGTTAGAGAGGGTACGAACTTTCTCTGACAGGGTAGGAACTTTGTTAGAGAGGGTACAAACTTTGTTATAGAGGGAACGAACTTTGTTAGAGTGGGGACGAACTTGGTTAGAGAGGGTACGAACTTTGTTAGAAAGGGTACGACCTTTGTTAGAGAGGGTACGAACTTTGTTAGAGTGGGAACGAACTTGGTTAGAAAGGGTACGAACTTTTTGAGAGGGTACGAATTTTGCTAGAGTGGGTACGAACTTGGTTAGAGAGGGTACGAACTTTGTGAAAGAGTGTATGACATTTGTTAGAGAGGGTACGAACTTTGTTAGAGAGGGTACCAACTTTGTTAAAGTAAGAACGAACTTGGTTAGAGAGGGTATGAACATTGTGAGAGAGGGTACGAACTTTGTTAGACAGGGTAGAAACTTTGTGAGAGAGGGTACGAACTTTGTTAGAGAGGGAACGAACTTTGTTACAGTGGGGACGAACTTGGTTAGAGAGGGTACGAACTTTTTGAGAGGGTACGAATTTTGCTAGAGTGGGTACGAACTTGGTTAGAGAGGGTACGAACTTTGCGAAAGAGTGTACGACATTTGTTAGAGAGGGTACGAACTTTGTTAGAGAGGGTACCAACTTTGTTAGAGTAAGAACGAACTTGGTTAGAGAGGGTACGAACTTTGTGAGCGAGGGTACGAACTTTGTTAGACAGGGTAGAAACTTTGTGAGAGAGGGTACGACCTTTGTTAGAGATGGTACGAACTTTGTTAGAGTGGGAACGAACTTGGTTAGAGAGGGTACGAACTTTCTCTGACAGGGTAGGAACTTTGTTAGAGAGGGTACGAACTTTGTTAGAGAGGGAACGAACTTTGTTAGAGTGGGGACGAACTTGGTTAGAGAGGGTACGAACTTTGTTAGAGAGGGTACGACCTTTGTTAGAGAGGGTACGAACTTTGGTAGAGTGGGAACGAACTTGGTTAGAGAGGGTACGAACTTTCTGAGAGAGGGTACGGACTTTGTTAGAGAGGGTACCAACTTTGTTAGAGTAAGAACGAACTTGGTTAGAGAGGGTACGAACCTTGTTATAGAGGGTACGACCTTTGTTAGAGAGGGTACCAACTTTGTTAGAGTAAGAACGAACTTAGTTAGAGAGGGTACGAACTTTGTGAGAGAGGGTACGAACTTTGTTAGACAGGGTAGAAACTTTGTGAGAGAGGGTACGACCTTTGTTAGAGAGGGTACGAACTTTGTTAGAGTGGGAACAAACTTGGTTAGAGAGGGTACGAACTTTGTGAGAGAGGGTACGAACTTTGTTAGAGAGGGTACAAACTTTGTCTGCGAGGGTACCAACTTTGTTAGAGAGGGAATGAACTTTGTTAGAGTTGGTATGAACTTTGTTAAAGAGGGTACCAACTTTGTTAGACAGGGTAGAAACTTTGTGAGAGAGGGTATGAACTTTGTTAGAGAGGGTACGAACTTTCTCTGACAGGGTAGGAACTTTGTTAGAGAGGGTACAAACTTTGTTAGAGAGGGAACGAACTTCGTTACAGTGGGGACGAACTTGGTTAGAGAGGGTACGAACTTTGTTAGAGAGGGTACGACCTTTGTTAGAGAGGGTACGAACTTTGTTAGAGTGGGAACGAACTTGGTTAGAGAGGGTACGAACTTTTTGAGAGGGTACGAACTTTGTTAGAGAGGGTACAAACTTTGTTTGCGAGGGTACCAACTTTGTTAGAGAGGGAATGAACTTTGTTAAAGTTGGTATGAACTTTGTTAAAGAGGGTACCAACTTTGTTAGACAGGGTAGAAACTTTGTGAGAGAGGGTATGAACTTTGTTAGAGAGGGTACGAACTTTCTCTGACAGGGTAGGAACTTTGTTAGAGAGGGTACAAACTTTGTTAGAGAGGGAACGAACTTCGTTACAGTGGGGACGAACTTGGTTAGAGAGGGTACGAACTTTGTTAGAGAGGGTACGACCTTTGTTAGAGAGGGTACGAACTTTGTTAGAGTGGGAACGAACTTGGTTAGAGAGGGTACGAACTTTTTGAGAGGGTACGAATTTTGCTAGAGTGGGTAGGAACTTGGTTAGAGAGGGTACGAACTTTGTGAAAGAGGGAACGAACTTGGTTAGAGAGGGTACGAACTTTGTTAGAGAGGGTACGACCTTTGTTAGAGAGGGTACGAACTTTGTTAGAGTGGGAACGAACTTGGTTAGAGAGGGTACGAACTTTGTGAGATAGGGTACGAACTTTGTTAGAGAGGGTACCAACTTTGTTAGAGTCGGAACGAACTTGGTTAGAGAGGGTACGAACTTTGTTAGAGGGGGTACGACCTTTGTTAGAGAGGGTACAAACTTTGTTAGAGTGGGAACGAACTTGGTTAGAGAGGGTATGAACTTTGTTAGAGAGTGTACGACATTTATTAGAGAGGGTTCGAACTTTGTTAGAGTGGGAACAAACTCTGTTAAAGAGGGTACGAACCTTGTTATAGAGGGTACGACCTTTGTTAAAGAGGGTACGAACTTTGTTAGAGTGGGTATGATCTTTGTTAAAGAGGGTACGAACTTTGTTAGAGAGGGTACGAATTTATCTAGAGTGGGTACCAACTTGGTTAGAGAGGGTACGAAGTTTGTGAATGAGTGTACGACATTTGTTAGAGAGGGTACGAGCTTTGTTAGAGTGGGTACCAACTTTGTTAGAGTAAGAACGAACTTGGTTAGAGAGGGTACGAACTTTGTGAGAGAGGGTACGAACTTTGTTAGACAGGGTAGAAACTTTGTGAGAGAGGGTACGAACTTTGTTAGAGTGGGAACGAACTTGGTTAGAGAGGGTACGAACTTTGTGAGAGTGTGTACGACCTTTGTTAGAGAGGGTACCAACTTCGTTAGAGTAAGAACGAACTTGGTTACAGAGGGTACGAACTTTGTGAGAGAGGGTACGACCTTTGTTAGAGAGGGTACGAACTTTGTTAGAGTGGGAACGAAGTTGGTTAGAGAGGGTACGAACTTTGTTAGAGGGGGTACGACCATTGTTAGAGAGGGTACGAACTTAGTTAGAGTGGGAAGGAACTTGGTTAGAGAGGGTACGAACTTTGTTAGAGAGTGTACGACATTTATTAGAGAGGGTTCGAACTTTGTTAGAGTGGGAACGAGCTCTGTTACAGAGGGTACGAACCTTGTTATAGAGGGTACCACCTTTGTTAGAGAGGGTACGAACTTTGTTAGAGTGGGTATGATCTTTGTTAGAGAGGGTACGAACTTTGTTAGAGAGGGTACGACCTTTGTTAGAGAGGGTACGAACTTTATTAGAGAGGGAACGAACTTTGTTAGAGTGGGGACGAACTTGGTTAGAGAGGGTACGAACTTTGTTAGAGAGGGTACGACCTTTGTTAGAGAGGGTACAAACTTTGTTAGAGTGGGAACGAACTTGGTTAGAGAGGGTACGAACTTTGTGAGAGAGGGTACGAACTTTGTTAGAGAGAGTACCAACTTTGTTAGAGTAAGAACGAACTTGGTTAGAGAGGGTACGAACTTTGTGAGAGAGGGTATGAACTTTGTTAGAGAGGGTACGAACTTTGTCTGAGAGGGTACGAACTTTGTTAGAGAGGGTACGAACTTTGTTATAGAGGGTACAAACTTTGTCTGCGAGGGTACCAACTTTGTTAGAGAGGGTACGAACTTTGTTAGAGTTGGTTTGAACTTCGTTAAAGAGTGTACCAACTTTGTTAGACAGGGTAGAAACATTGTAAGAGAGGGTATGAACTTTGTTAGAGAGGGTACGAACTTTGTTAGAGAGGGTACGAACTTTGTTAGAGAGGGAACGAACTTTGTTAGAGTAAGGACGAACTTGGTTAGAGAGGTACGAACATTGTTAGAGAGGGTACGACCTTTGTTAGAGAGGTAACGAACTTTTTTAGAGTAGGAACGAACTTGGTTAGAGAGGGTACGAACTTTGTGAGAGAGGGTACGAACTTTGTTAGAGAGGGTACAAACTTTGTCTGCGAGGGTACCAACTTTGTTAGAGAGGGTACGAACTTTGTTAGAGTTGGTACGAACTTTGTTAAAGAGGGTACCAACTTTGTTAGACAGGGTCGAAACTTTGTGAGAGAGGGTATGAACTTTGTTAGAGAGGGTACGAACTTTCTCTGACAGGGTAGGAACTTTGTTAGAGAGGGTACAAACTTTGTCTGCGAGGGTACCAACTTTGTTAGAGAGGGTACGAACTTTGTTAGAGTTGGTACGAACTTTGTTAAAGAGGGTACCAACTTTGTTAGACAGGGTAGAAACTTTGTGAGAGAGGGTATGAACTTTGTTAGAGAGGGTACGAACTTTCTCTGACAGGGTAGGAACTTTGTTAGAGAGGGTACAAACTTTGTTATAGAGGGAACGAACTTTGTTAGAGTGGGGACGAACTTGGTTAGAGAGGGTACGAACTTTGTTAGAGAGGGTACGACCTTTGTTAGAGAGGGTACGAACTTTGTTAGAGTGGGAACGAACTTGGTTAGAGAGGGTACGAACTTTTTGAGAGGGTACGAACTTTGTTAGAGAGGGTACAAACTTTGTTTGCGAGGGTACCAACTTTGTTAGAGAGGGAATGAACTTTGTTAGAGTTGGTATGAACTTTGTTAAAGAGGGTACCAACTTTGTTAGACAGGGTAGAAACTTTGTGAGAGAGGGTATGAACTTTGTTAGAGAGGGTACGAACTTTCTCTGACAGGGTAGGAACTTTGTTAGAGAGGGTACAAACTTTGTTAGAGAGGGAACGAACTTCGTTACAGTGGGGACGAACTTGGTTAGAGAGGGTACGAACTTTGTTAGAGAGGGTACGACCTTTGTTAGAGAGGGTACGAACTTTGTTAGAGTGGGAACGAACTTGGTTAGAGAGGGTACGAACTTTTTGAGAGGGTACGAATTTTGCTAGAGTGGGTAGGAACTTGGATAGAGAGGGTACGAACTTTGTGAAAGAGTGTACGACATTTGTTAGAGAGGGTACGAACTTTGTTAAAGAGGGTACCAACTTTGTTAGAGTAAGAACGAACTTGGTTAGAGAGGGTACGAACTTTGTGAGAGAGGGTACGAACTTTGTTAGACAGGGTAGAAACTTTGTGAGAGAGGGTACGAACTTTGTTAGAGAGGGAACGAACTTTGTTACAGTGGGGACGAACTTGGTTAGAGAGGGTACGAACTTTGTTAGCGAGGGTACGACCTTTGCTAGAGAGGGTACGACCTTTGTTAGAGATGGTACGAACTTTGTTAGAGTGGGAACGAACTAGGTTAGAGAGGGTACGAACTTTCTCTGACAGGGTAGGAACTTTGTTAGAGAGGGTACGAACTTTGATAGAGAGGGAACGAACTTTGTTAGAGTGGGGACGAACTTGGTTAGAGAGGGTACGAACTTTGTTAGAGAGGGTACGAACTTTGTTAGAGTGGGGACGAACTTGGTTAGAGAGGGTACGAACTTTGTTAGAGAGGGTACGACCTTTGTTAAAGAGGGTACGAACTTTGTTAGAGTGGGAACGAACTTGGTTAGAGAGGGTACGAACTTTTTACGAGGGTACGAATTTTGCTAGAGTGGGTACGAACTTGGTTAGAGAGGGTACGAACTTTGTGAAAGAGTGTACGACATTTGTTAGAGAGGGTACCAACTTTGTTAGAGTAAGAACGAACTTGGTTAGAGAGGGTACGAACATTGTGAGAGAGGGTACGAACTTTGTTAGACAGGGTAGAAACTTTGTGAGAGAGGGTACGACCTTTGTTAGAGATGGTACGAACTTTGTTAGAGTGGGAACGAACTTGGTTAGAGAGGGTACGAACTTTCTCTGACAGGGTAGGAACTTTGTTAGAGAGGGTACGAACTTTGTTAGAGAGGGAACGAACTTTGTTACAGTGGGGACGAACTTGGTTAGAGAGGGTACGAACTTTGTTAGAGAGGGTACGACCTTTGTTAGAGAGGGTACGAACTTTGTTAGAGTGGGAACGAACTTGGTTAGAGAGGGTACGAACTTTGTTAGAGAGGGTACCAACTTTGTTAGAGTAAGAACGAACTTGGTTAGAGAGGGTACGAACTTTGTGAGAGAGGGTATGACCTTTGTTAGAGAGGGTACCAACTTTGTTAGAGTGGGAACGAACTCCGTTTGAGAGGGTACGAACTTTGTTAGAGGGGGTACGACCTTTGTTAGAGAGGGTACGACCTTTGTTAGAGTGGGTATGATCTTTGTTAGAGAGGGTACGAACTTTGTTAGAGAGGGTACAAACTTTATCTGCGAGGGTACCAACTTTGTTAGAGAGGGTACGAACTTTGTTAGAGATGGTATGAACTTTGTTAAAGAGGGTACAAACTTTGTTAGACAGGGTAGAAACTTTGTGAGAGAGGGTATGAACTTTGTTAGAGAGGGTACGAACTTTCTCTGACAGGGTAGGAACTTTGTTAGAGAGGGTACAAAGTTTGTTAGAGAGGGAACGAACTTTGTTAGAGTGGGAACGAACTTGGTTAGAGAGGGTACGAACTTTGTTAGAGAGGGTACGACCTTTGTTAAAGAGGGTACGAACTTTGTTAGAGTAGGAACGAACTTGGTTAGAGAGGGTACGAATTTTGCTAGAGTGGGTACGAACTTGGTTAGAGAGGGTACGAACTTTGTGAAAGAGTGTACGACATTTGTTAGAGAGGGTACGAACTTTGTTAGAGAGGGTACCAACTTTGTTAGAGTAAGAACGAACTTGGTTAGAGAGGGTACGAACATTGTGAGAGAGGGTACGAACTTTGTTAGACAGGGTAGAAACTTTGTGAGAGAGGGTACGACCTTTGTTAGAGATGGTACAAACTTTGTTAGAGTGGGAACGAACTTGGTTAGAGAGGGTACGAACTTTCTCTGACAGGGTAGGAACTTTGTTAGAGAGGGTACGAACTTTGTTAGAGAGGGAACGAACTTTGTTACAGTGGGGACGAACTTGGTTAGAGAGGGTACGAACTTTGTTAGAGAGGGTACGACCTTTGTTAGAGAGGGTACGAACTTTGTTAGAGTGGGAACGAACTTGGTTAGAGAGGGTACGAACTTTGTTAGAGAGGGTACCAACTTTGTTAGAGTAAGAACGAACTTGGTTAGAGAGGGTACGAACTTTGTGAGAGAGGGTATGACCTTTGTTAGAGAGGGTACCAACTTTGTTAGAGTGGGAACGAACTCCGTTTGAGAGGGTACGAACTTTGTTAGAGGGGGTACGACCTTTGTTAGAGAGGGTACGAACTTTGTTAGAGTGCGAACGAACTTGGTTAGAGAGGGTACGAACTTTGTTAGAGAGTGCACGACATTCATTAGAGAGGGTTCGAACTTTGTTAGAGTGGGAACGAACTCTGCTAGAGAGGGTACGAACCTTGTTATAGAGGGTACGACCTTTGTTAAAGAGGGTACGAACTTTGTTAGAGTGGGAACGAACTTGGTTGGAGAGGGTACGAACTTTGTGAGAGAGGGTACGAACTTTGTTAGAGAGGGTACAAACTTTGTCTGCGAGGGTACCAACTTTGTTAGAGAGGGTACGAACTTTGTTAGAGTTGGTACGAACTTTGTTAAAGAGGGTACCAACTTTGTTAGACAGGGTAGAAACTTTGTGAGAGAGGGTATGAACTTTGTGAGAGAGGGTACGAACTTTCTCTGACAGGGTAGGAACTTTGTTAGAGAGGGTACAAACTTTGTTATAGAGGGAACGAACTTTGTTAGAGTGGGAACGAACTTGGTTAGAGAGGGTACGAACTTTTTGAGAGGGTACGAATTTTGCTAGAGTGGGTACGAACTTGGTTAGAGAGGGTACGAACTTTGTGAAAGAGTGTACGACATTTGTTAGAGAGGGTACGAACTTTGTTAGAGAGGGTACCAACTTTGTTAGAGTAAGAACGAACTTGGTTAGAGAGGGTACGCACATTGTGAGAGAGGGTACGAACTTTGTTAGACAGGGTAGAAACTTTGTGAGAGAGGGTACGACCTTTGTTAGAGATGGTACGAACTTTGTTAGAGTGGGAACGAACTTGGTTAGAGAGGGTACGAACTTTCTCTGACAGGGTAGGATCTTTGTTAGAGAGGGTACGAACTTTGTTAGAGAGGGAACGAACTTTGTTACAGTGGGGACGAACTTGGTTAGAGAGGGTACGAACTTTGTTAGAGAGGGTACGACCTTTGTTAGAGAGGGTACGAACTTTGTTAGAGTGGGAACGAACTTGGTTAGAGAGGGTACGAACTTTGTTAGAGAGGGTACCAACTTTGTTAGAGTAAGAACGAACTCGGTTAGAGAGGGTACGAACTTTGTGAGAGAGGGTATGACCTTTGTTAGAGAGGGTACCAACTTTGTTAGAGTGGGAACGAACTCCGTTTGAGAGGGTACGAACTTTGTTAGAGGGGGTACGACCTTTGTTAGAGAGGGTACGAACTTTGTTAGAGTGCGAACGAACTTGGTTAGAGAGGGTACGAACTTTGTTAGAGAGTGCACGACATTCATTAGAGAGGGTTCGAACTTTGTTAGAGTGGGAACGAACTCTGCTAGAGAGGGTACGAACCTTGTTATGGAGGGTACGACCTTTGTTAAAGAGGGTACGAACTTTGTTAGAGTGGGAACGAACTTGGTTGGAGAGGGTACGAACTTTGTGAGAGAGGGTACGAACTTTGTTAGAGAGGGTACAAACTTTGTCTGCGAGGGTACCAACTTTGTTAGAGAGGGTACGAACTTTGTTAGAGTTGGTACGAACTTTGTTAAAGAGGGTACCAACTTTGTTAGACAGGGTAGAAACTTTGTGAGAGAGGGTATGAACTTTGTTAGAGAGGGTACGAACTTTCTCTGACAGGGTCGGAACTTTGTTAGAGAGGGTACAAACTTTGTTATAGAGGGAACGAACTTTGTTAGAGTGGGGACGAACTTGGTTAGAGAGGGTACGAACTTTGTTAGAAAGGGTACGACCTTTGTTAGAGAGGGTACGAACTTTGTTAGAGTGGGAACGAACTTGGTTAGAGAGGGTACGAACTTTTTGAGAGGGTACGAATTTTGCTAGAGTGGGTACGAACTTGGTTAGAGAGGGTACGAACTTTGTGAAAGAGTGTACGACATTTGTTAGAGAGGGTACGAACTTTGTTAGAGAGGGTACCAACTTTGTTAGAGTAAGAACGAACTTGGTTAGAGAGGGTACGCACATTGTGAGAGAGGGTACGAACTTTGTTAGACAGGGTAGAAACTTTGTGAGAGAGGGTACGACCTTTGTTAGAGATGGTACGAACTTTGTTAGAGTGGGAACGAACTTGGTTAGAGAGGGTACGAACTTTCTCTGACAGGGTAGGATCTTTGTTAGAGAGGGTACGAACTTTGTTAGAGAGGGAACGAACTTTGTTACAGTGGGGACGAACTTGGTTAGAGAGGGTACGAACTTTGTTAGAGAGGGTACGACCTTTGTTAGAGAGGGTACGAACTTTGTTAGAGTGGGAACGAACTTGGTTAGAGAGGGTACGAACTTTGTTAGAGAGGGTACCAACTTTGTTAGAGTAAGAACGAACTTGGTTAGAGAGGGTACGAACTTTGTGAGAGAGGGTATGACCTTTGTTAGAGAGGGTACCAACTTTGTTAGAGTGGGAACGAACTCCGTTTGAGAGGGTACGAACTTTGTTAGAGGGGGTACGACCTTTGTTAGAGAGGGTACGAACTTTGTTAGAGTGCGAACGAACTTGGTTAGAGAGGGTACGAACTTTGTTAGAGAGTGCACGACATTCATTAGAGAGGGTTCGAACTTTGTTAGAGTGGGAACGAACTCTGCTAGAGAGGGTACGAACCTTGTTATGGAGGGTACGACCTTTGTTAAAGAGGGTACGAACTTTGTTAGAGTGGGAACGAACTTGGTTGGAGAGGGTACGAACTTTGTGAGAGAGGGTACGAACTTTGTTAGAGAGGGTACAAACTTTGTCTGCGAGGGTACCAACTTTGTTAGAGAGGGTACGAACTTTGTTAGAGTTGGTACGAACTTTGTTAAAGAGGGTACCAACTTTGTTAGACAGGGTAGAAACTTTGTGAGAGAGGGTATGAACTTTGTTAGAGAGGGTACGAACTTTCTCTGACAGGGTAGGAACTTTGTTAGAGAGGGTACAAACTTTGTTATAGAGGGAACGAACTTTGTTAGAGTGGGGACGAACTTGGTTAGAGAGGGTACGAACTTTGTTAGAAAGGGTACGACCTTTGTTAGAGAGGGTACGAACTTTGTTAGAGTGGGAACGAACTTGGTTAGAGAGGGTACGAACTTTTTGAGAGGGTACGAATTTTGCTAGAGTGGGTACGAACTTGGTTAGAGAGGGTACGAACTTTGTGAGAGAGGGTACGAACTTTGTTAGACAGGGTAGAAACTTTGTGAGAGAGGGTACGACCTTTGTTAGAGATGGTACGAACTTTGTTAGAGTGGGAACGAACTTGGTTAGAGAGGGTACGAACTTTGTGAGAGAGGGTACGAACTTTGTTAGAGAGGGTACGAACTTTGTTATAGAGGGAACGAACTTGGTTAGAGAGGGTACGAACTTTGTGAGAGAGGGTATGAACTTTGTTAGAGAGGGTACCAACTTTGTTAGAGTAAGAACGAACTTGGTTAGAGAGGGTACGAACTTTGTGAGAGAGGGTACGACCTTTGTTAGAGAGGGTACCAACTTTGTCAAAGTCGGAACGAACTTGGTTAGAGATAGTACGAACTTTGTTAGAGAGTGTACGACATTTATTAGAGAGGGTTCGAACTTTGTTAGAGTGGGAACGAACTTGGTTAGAGAGGGTACGAACTTTGTTAGAGGGGGTACGACCTTTGTTAGAGAGGGTACGAACTTTGTTAGAGTGGGAACGAACTTGGTTAGAGAGGGTACGAACTTTGTTAGAGAGTGTACGACATTTATTAGAGAGGGTTCGAACTTTGTTAGAGTGGGAACGAACTCTGTTAGAGAGGGTGCGAACCTTGTTATAGAGGGTACGACCTTTGTTAGAGAGGGTACGAACTTTGTTAGAGTGGGTATGATCTTTGTTAGAGAGGGTACGAACTTTGTTAGAGAGGGTACGAATTTTGCTAGAGTGGGTACGAACTTGGTTAGAGAGGGTACGAACTTGGTGAAATAGTGTACGACATTTGTTAGAGAGGGTACGAACTTTGTTAGAGAGGGTACCAACTTTGTTAGAGTAAGAACGAACTTCGTTAGAGAGGGTACGAACTTTGTGAGAGAGGGTACGAACTTTGTTAGACAGGGTAGAAACTTTGTGAGAGAGGGTACGACCTTTGTTAGAGAGGGTACGAACTTTGTTAGAGTGGGAACGAACTTGGTTAGAGAGGGTACGAACTTTGTGAGAGTGGGTATGATCTTTGTTAGAGAGGGTACGAACTTTGTTAGAGAGGGTACGAATTTGGCTAGAGTGGGTACGAACTTGGTTAGAGAGGGTACGAACTTTGTGAAAGAGTGTACGACATTTGTTAGAGAGGATACGAACTTTGTTAGAGAGGGTACCAACTTTGTTATACAGGGTAGAAACTTTGTAAGAGAGGGTATGAACTTTGTTAGAGAGGGTACGAACTTTCTCTGAGAGGGTAGGAACTTTGTTAGAGAGGGTACGAACTTTGTTAGAGAGGGAACGAACTTTGTTAGAGTGGGGACGAACTTGGTTAGAGAGGTACGAACTTTGTTAAAGAGGGTACGACCTTTGTTAGAGAGGTAACGAACTTTTTTAGAGTAGGAACGAACATGGTTAGAGAGGGTACGAACTTTGTGAGAGAGGGTACGAACTTTGTGAGAGAGGGTACGAACTTTGTTAGAGAGGGTACAAACTTTGTCTACGAGGGAACCAACTTTGTTAGAGAGGGTACGAACTTTGTTAGAGTTGGTATGAACTTTGTTAAAGAGGGTACCAACTTTGTTAGACAGGGTAGAAACTTTGTGAGGGAGGGTATGAACTTTGTTAGAGAGGGTACGAACTTTCTCTGACAGGGTAGGAACTTTGTTAGAGAGGGTACGAACTTTGTTAGAGAGGGAACGAACTTTGTTAGAGTGGGGACGAACTTGGTTAGAGAGGGTACGAACTTTGTTAGAGAGGGTACGACCTTTGTTAGAGAGGGTACGAACTTTGTTAGAGTGGGAACGAACTTGGTTAGAGAGGGTACGAACTTTGTGAGATAGGGGACGAACTTTGTGAGAGAGGGTACCAAGTTTGTTAGAGTCGAAACGAACTTGGTTAGAGAGGGTACGAACTTTGTTAGAGGGGGTACGACCTTTGTTAGAGAGGGTACAAACTTTGTTAGAGTGGGAACGAACTTGGTTAGAGAGGGTATGAACTTTGTTAGAGAGTGTACGACATTTATTAGAGAGGGTTCGAACTTTGTTAGAGTGGGAACAAACTCTGTTAGAGAGGGTACGAACCTTGTTATAGAGGGTACGACCTTTGTTAAAGAGGGTACGGACTTTGTTAGAGTGGGTATGATCTTTGTTAAAGAGGGTACGAACTTTGTTAGAGAGGGTACGAATTTATCTAGAGTGGGTACCAACTTGGTTAGAGAGGGTACGAAGTTTGTGAAAGAGTGTACGACATTTGTTAGAGAGGGTACGAGCTTTGTTAGAGAGGGTACCAACTTTGTTAGAGTAAGAACGAACTAGGTTAGAGAGGGTACGAACTTTGTGAGAGAGGGTACGAACTTTGTTAGACAGGGTAGAAACTTTGTGAGAGAGGGTACGACCTTTGTTAGAGATGGTACGAACTTTGTTAGAGTGGGAACGAACTTGGTTAGAGAGGGTACGAACTTTGTGAGAGAGGGTACGAACTTTGTTATAGTTGGTTTGAACTTCTTTAAAGAGGGTACCAACTTTGTTAGACAGGGTAGAAACTTTGTAAGAGAGGGTATGAACTTTGTTAGAGAGGGTACGAACTTTCTCTGAGAGGGTAGGAACTTTGTTAGAGTGGGGACGAACTTGGTTAGAGAGGTACGAACTTTGTTAGAGAGGGTACGACCTTTGTTAGAGAGGTAACGAACTTTTTCAGAGTAGGAACGAACTTGGTTAGAGAGGGTACGAACTTTGTGAGAGAGGGTACGAACTTTGTTAGAGAGGATACAAACTTTGTCTACGAGGGTACCAACTTTGTTAGAGAGGGTACGAACTTTGTTAGAGTTGGTATGAACTTTGTTAAAGAGGGTACCAACTTTGTTAGACAGGGTAGAAACTTTGTGAGGGAGGGTATGAACTTTGTTAGAGAGGGTACGAACTTTCTCTTACAGGGTAGGAACTTTGTTAGAGAGGGTACGAACTTTGTTAGAGAGGGAACGAACTTTGTTAGAGTGGGGACGAACTTGGTTAGAGAGGGTACGAACTTTGTTAGAGAGGGTACGACCTTTGTTAGAGAGGGTACGAACTTTGTTAGAGTGGGAACGAACTTGGTTAGAGAGGGTACGAACTTTGTGAGATAGGGTACGAACTTTGTTAGAGAGGGTACCAACTTTGTTAGAGTCGGAACGAACTTGGTTAGAGAGGGTACGAACTTTGTTAGAGGGGGTACGACCTTTGTTAGAGAGGGTACAAACTTTGTTAGAGTGGGAACGAACTTGGTTAGAGAGGGTATGAACTTTGTTAGAGAGTGTACGACATTTATTAGAGAGGGTTCGAACTTTGTTAGAGTGGGAACAAACTCTGTTAAAGAGGGTACGAACCTTGTTATAGAGGGTACGACCTTTGTTAAAGAGGGTACGAACTTTGTTAGAGTGGGTATGATCTTTGTTAAAGAGGGTACGAACTTTGTTAGAGAGGGTACGAATTTATCTAGAGTGGGTACCAACTTGGTTAGAGAGGGTACGAAGTTTGTGAATGAGTGTACGACATTTGTTAGAGAGGGTACGAGCTTTGTTAGAGTGGGTACCAACTTTGTTAGAGTAAGAACGAACTTGGTTAGAGAGGGTACGAACTTTGTGAGAGAGGGTACGAACTTTGTTAGACAGGGTAGAAACTTTGTGAGAGAGGGTACGAACTTTGTTAGAGTGGGAACGAACTTGGTTAGAGAGGGTACCAACTTTGTTAGAGTAAGAACGAACTTAGTTAGAGAGGGTACGAACTTTGTGAGAGAGGGTATGAACTTTGTTAGAGAGGGTACGAACTTTGTTAGAGGGGGTACGACCTTTGTTAGAGAGGGTACAAACTTTGTTAGAGTGGGAACGAACTTGGTTAGAGAGGGTATGAACTTTGTTAGAGAGTGTACGACATTTATTAGAGAGGGTTCGAACTTTGTTAGAGTGGGAACAAACTCTGTTAGAGAGGGTACGAACCTTGTTATAGAGGGTACGACCTTTGTTAAAGAGGGTACGGACTTTGTTAGAGTGGGTATGATCTTTGTTAAAGAGGGTACGAACTTTGTTAGAGAGGGTACGAATTTATCTAGAGTGGGTACCAACTTGGTTAGAGAGGGTACGAAGTTTGTGAAAGAGTGTACGACATTTGTTAGAGAGGGTACGAGCTTTGTTAGAGAGGGTACCAACTTTGTTAGAGTAAGAACGAACTAGGTTAGAGAGGGTACGAACTTTGTGAGAGAGGGTACGAACTTTGTTAGACAGGGTAGAAACTTTGTGAGAGAGGGTACGACCTTTGTTAGAGATGGTACGAACTTTGTTAGAGTGGGAACGAACTTGGTTAGAGAGGGTACGAACTTTGTGAGAGAGGGTACGAACTTTGTTATAGTTGGTTTGAACTTCTTTAAAGAGGGTACCAACTTTGTTAGACAGGGTAGAAACTTTGTAAGAGAGGGTATGAACTTTGTTAGAGAGGGTACGAACTTTCTCTGAGAGGGTAGGAACTTTGTTAGAGTGGGGACGAACTTGGTTAGAGAGGTACGAACTTTGTTAGAGAGGGTACGACCTTTGTTAGAGAGGTAACGAACTTTTTCAGAGTAGGAACGAACTTGGTTAGAGAGGGTACGAACTTTGTGAGAGAGGGTACGAACTTTGTTAGAGAGGATACAAACTTTGTCTACGAGGGTACCAACTTTGTTAGAGAGGGTACGAACTTTGTTAGAGTTGGTATGAACTTTGTTAAAGAGGGTACCAACTTTGTTAGACAGGGTAGAAACTTTGTGAGGGAGGGTATGAACTTTGTTAGAGAGGGTACGAACTTTCTCTTACAGGGTAGGAACTTTGTTAGAGAGGGTACGAACTTTGTTAGAGAGGGAACGAACTTTGTTAGAGTGGGGACGAACTTGGTTAGAGAGGGTACGAACTTTGTTAGAGAGGGTACGACCTTTGTTAGAGAGGGTACGAACTTTGTTAGAGTGGGAACGAACTTGGTTAGAGAGGGTACGAACTTTGTGAGATAGGGTACGAACTTTGTTAGAGAGGGTACCAACTTTGTTAGAGTCGGAACGAACTTGGTTAGAGAGGGTACGAACTTTGTTAGAGGGGGTACGACCTTTGTTAGAGAGGGTACAAACTTTGTTAGAGTGGGAACGAACTTGGTTAGAGAGGGTATGAACTTTGTTAGAGAGTGTACGACATTTATTAGAGAGGGTTCGAACTTTGTTAGAGTGGGAACAAACTCTGTTAAAGAGGGTACGAACCTTGTTATAGAGGGTACGACCTTTGTTAAAGAGGGTACGAACTTTGTTAGAGTGGGTATGATCTTTGTTAAAGAGGGTACGAACTTTGTTAGAGAGGGTACGAATTTATCTAGAGTGGGTACCAACTTGGTTAGAGAGGGTACGAAGTTTGTGAATGAGTGTACGACATTTGTTAGAGAGGGTACGAGCTTTGTTAGAGTGGGTACCAACTTTGTTAGAGTAAGAACGAACTTGGTTAGAGAGGGTACGAACTTTGTGAGAGAGGGTACGAACTTTGTTAGACAGGGTAGAAACTTTGTGAGAGAGGGTACGAACTTTGTTAGAGTGGGAACGAACTTGGTTAGAGAGGGTACCAACTTTGTTAGAGTAAGAACGAACTTAGTTAGAGAGGGTACGAACTTTGTGAGAGAGGGTATGAACTTTGTTAGAGAGGGTACGAACTTTGTTAGAGGGGGTACGACCTTTGTTAGAGAGGGTACAAACTTTGTTAGAGTGGGAACGAACTTGGTTAGAGAGGGTATGAACTTTGTTAGAGAGTGTACGACATTTATTAGAGAGGGTTCGAACTTTGTTAGAGTGGGAACAAACTCTGTTAGAGAGGGTACGAACCTTGTTATAGAGGGTACGACCTTTGTTAAAGAGGGTACGGACTTTGTTAGAGTGGGTATGATCTTTGTTAAAGAGGGTACGAACTTTGTTAGAGAGGGTACGAATTTATCTAGAGTGGGTACCAACTTGGTTAGAGAGGGTACGAAGTTTGTGAAAGAGTGTACGACATTTGTTAGAGAGGGTACGAGCTTTGTTAGAGAGGGTACCAACTTTGTTAGAGTAAGAACGAACTAGGTTAGAGAGGGTACGAACTTTGTGAGAGAGGGTACGAACTTTGTTAGACAGGGTAGAAACTTTGTGAGAGAGGGTACGACCTTTGTTAGAGATGGTACGAACTTTGTTAGAGTGGGAACGAACTTGGTTAGAGAGGGTACGAACTTTGTGAGAGAGGGTACGAACTTTGTTATAGTTGGTTTGAACTTCTTTAAAGAGGGTACCAACTTTGTTAGACAGGGTAGAAACTTTGTAAGAGAGGGTATGAACTTTGTTAGAGAGGGTACGAACTTTCTCTGAGAGGGTAGGAACTTTGTTAGAGTGGGGACGAACTTGGTTAGAGAGGTACGAACTTTGTTAGAGAGGGTACGACCTTTGTTAGAGAGGTAACGAACTTTTTCAGAGTAGGAACGAACTTGGTTAGAGAGGGTACGAACTTTGTGAGAGAGGGTACGAACTTTGTTAGACAGGGTAGAAACTTTGTGAGAGAGGGTACGAACTTTGTTAGAGTGGGAACGAACTTGGTTAGAGAGGGTACGAACTTTGTGAGAGTGTGTACGACCTTTGTTAGAGAGGGTACCAACTTCGTTAGAGTAAGAACGAACTTGGTTACAGAGGGTACGAACTTTGTGAGAGAGGGTACGACCTTTGTTAGAGAGGGTACGAACTTTGTTAGAGTGGGAACGAAGTTGGTTAGAGAGGGTACGAACTTTGTTAGAGGGGGTACGACCATTGTTAGAGAGGGTACGAACTTAGTTAGAGTGGGAAGGAACTTGGTTAGAGAGGGTACGAACTTTGTTAGAGAGTGTACGACATTTATTAGAGAGGGTTCGAACTTTGTTAGAGTGGGAACGAGCTCTGTTACAGAGGGTACGAACCTTGTTATAGAGGGTACCACCTTTGTTAGAGAGGGTATGAACTTTGTTAGAGTGGGTATGATCTTTGTTAGAGAGGGTACGAACTTTGTTAGAGAGGGTACGACCTTTGTTAGAGAGGGTACGAACTTTATTAGAGAGGGAACGAACTTTGTTAGAGTGGGGACGAACTTGGTTAGAGAGGGTACGAACTTTGTTAGAGAGGGTACGACCTTTGTTAGAGAGGGTACAAACTTTGTTAGAGTGGGAACGAACTTGGTTAGAGAGGGTACGAACTTTGTGAGAGAGGGTACGAACTTTGTTAGAGAGAGTACCAACTTTGTTAGAGTAAGAACGAACTTGGTTAGAGAGGGTACGAACTTTGTGAGAGAGGGTATGAACTTTGTTAGAGAGGGTACGAACTTTGTCTGAGAGGGTACGAACTTTGTTAGAGAGGGTACGAACTTTGTTATAGAGGGTACAAACTTTGTCTGCGAGGGTACCAACTTTGTTAGAGAGGGTACGAACTTTGTTAGAGTTGGTTTGAACTTCGTTAAAGAGTGTACCAACTTTGTTAGACAGGGTAGAAACATTGTAAGAGAGGGTATGAACTTTGTTAGAGAGGGTACGAACTTTCTCTGAGAGGGTAGGAACTTTGTTAGAGAGGGTACGAACTTTGTTAGAGAGGGAACGAACTTTGTTAGAGTAAGGACGAACTTGGTTAGAGAGGTACGAACATTGTTAGAGAGGGTACGACCTTTGTTAGAGAGGTAACGAACTTTTTTAGAGTAGGAACGAACTTGGTTAGAGAGGGTACGAACTTTGTGAGAGAGGGTACGAACTTTGTTAGAGAGGGTACAAACTTTGTCTGCGAGGGTACCAACTTTGTTAGAGAGGGTACGAACTTTGATAGACTTGGTATGAACTTTGTTAAAGAGGGTACCAAATTTGTTAGACAGGGTAGAAACTTTGTGAGAGAGGGTATGAACTTTGTTAGAGAGGGTACGAACTTTCTCTGAGAGGGTAGGAACTTTGTTAGAGAGGGTACGAACTTTGTTGGAGAGGGAACGAATTTTGTTAGAGTGGGGATGAATTTGGTTAGAGAGGGTACGAACTTTGTTAGAGAGGGTATGACCTTGTTTAGAGAGGGTACGAACTTTGTTAGAGTGGGAACGAACTTGGTTAGAGAGGGTACGAACTTTGTGAGATAGGATACGAACTTTGTTAGAGAGGGTACCAACTTTGTTAGAGTCGGAACGAACTTGGTTAGAGAGGGTACGAACTTTGTTAGAGGGGGTACGACCTTTGTTAGAGAGGGTACAAACTTTGTTAGAGTGGGAACGAACTTGGTTAGAGAGGGTATGAACTTTGTTAGAGAGTGTACGACATTTATTAGAGAGGGTTCGAACTTTGTTAGAGTGGGAACAAACTCTGTTAGAGAGGGTACGAACCTTGTTATAGAGGGTACGACCTTTGTTAAAGAGGGTACGAACTTTGTTAGAGTGGGAACGAACTTGGTTAGAGAGGGTACGAACTTTGTTAGAGGGGGTACGACCATTGTTAGAGAGGGTACGAACTTAGTTAGAGTGGGAACGAACTTGGTTAGAGAGGGTACGAACTTTGTTAGAGAGTGTACGACATTTATTAGAGAGGGTTCGAACTTTGTTAGAGTGGGAACAAACTCTGTTAGAGAGGGTACGAACCTTGTTATAGAGGGTACCACCTTTGTTAGAGAGGGTACGAACTTTGTTAGAGTGGGTATGATCTTTGTTAGAGAGGGTACGAACTTTGTTAGAGAGGGTACGACCTTTGTTAGAGAGGGTACGAACTTTATTAGAGAGGGAACGAACTTTGTTAGAGTGGGGACGAACTTGGTTAGAGAGGGTACGAACTTTGTTAGAGAGGGTACGACCTTTGTTAGAGAGGGTACAAACTTTGTTAGAGTGGGAACGAACTTGGTTAGAGAGGGTACGAACTTTGTGAGAGAGGGTACGAACTTTGTTAGAGAGGGTACCAACTTTGTTAGAGTAAGAACGAACTTGGTTAGAGAGGGTACGAACTTTGTGAGAGAGGGTATGAACTTTGTTAGAGAGGGTACGAACTTTGTCTGAGAGGGTACGAACTTTGTTACAGAGGGTACGAACTTTGTTAGAGAGGGTACGAACTTTGTTATAGAGGGTACAAACTTTGTCTGCGAGGGTACCAACTTTGTTAAAGAGGGTACGAACTTTGTTAGAGTTGGTTTGAACTTCGTTAAAGAGGGTACCAACTTTGTTAGACAGGGTAGAAACTTTGTAAGAGAGGGTATGAACTTTGTTAGAGAGGGTACGAACTTTCTCTGAGAGGGTAGGAACTTTGTTAGAGAGGGTACGAACTTTGTTAGAGAGGGAACGAACTTTGTTAGAGTAGGGACGAACTTGGTTAGAGAGGTACGAACATTGTTAGAGAGGGTACGACCTTTGTTAGAGAGGTAACGAACTTTTTTAGAGTAGGAACGAACTTGGTTAGAGAGGGTACGAACTTTGTGAGAGAGGGTACGAACTTTGTTAGAGAGGGTACCAACTTTGTTAGAGTAAGAACGAACTTGGTTAGAGAGGGTACGAACTTTGTGAGAGAGGGTATGAACTTTGTTAGAGAGGGTACGAACTTTGTCTGAGAGGGTACGAACTTTGTTAGAGAGGGTACGAACTTTGTTAGAGAGGGTACGAACTTTGTTATAGAGGGTACAAACTTTGTCTGCGAGGGTACCAACTTTGTTAAAGAGGGTACGAACTTTGTTAGAGTTGGTTTGAACTTCGTTAAAGAGGGTACCAAGTTTGTTAGACAGGGTAGAAACTTTGTAAGAGAGGGTATGAACTTTGTTAGAGAGGGTACGAACTTTCTCTGAGAGGGTAGGAACTTTGTTAGAGAGGGTACGAACTTTGTTAGAGAGGGAACGAACTTTGTTAGAGTAGGGACGAACTTGGTTAGAGAGGTACGAACATTGTTAGAGAGGGTACGACCTTTGTTAGAGAGGTAACGAACTTTTTTAGAGTAGGAACGAACTTGGTTAGAGAGGGTACGAACTTTGTGAGAGAGGGTACGAACTTTGTTAGAGAGGGTACAAACTTTGTCTGCGAGGGTACCAACTTTGTTAGAGAGGGTACGAACTTTGATAGACTTGGTATGAACTTTGTTAAAGAGGGTACCAAATTTGTTAGACAGGGTAGAAACTTTGTGAGAGAGGGTATGAATTTTGTTAGAGAGGGTACGAACTTTCTCTGAGAGGGTAGGAACTTTGTTAGAGAGGGTACGAACTTTGTTGGAGAGGGAACGAATTTTGTTAGAGTGGGGACGAATTTGGTTAGAGAGGGTACGAACTTTGTTAGAGAGGGTATGACCTTTGTTAGAGAGGGTACGAACTTTGTTAGAGTGGGAACGAACTTGGTTAGAGAGGGTACGAACTTTGTGAGATAGGGTACGAACTTTGTTAGAGAGGGTACCAACTTTGTTAGAGTCGGAACGAACTTGGTTAGAGAGGGTACGAACTTTGTTAGAGGGGGTACGACCTTTGTTAGAGAGGGTACCAACTTTGTTAGAGTCGGAACGAACTTGGTTAGAGAGGGTATGAACTTTGTTAGAGAGTGTACGACATTTATTAGAGAGGGTTCGAACTTTGTTAGAGTGGGAACAAACTCTGTTAGAGAGGGTACGAACCTTGTTATAGAGGGTACGACCTTTGTTAAAGAGGGTACGAACTTTGTTAGAGTGGGTATGATCTTTGTTAAAGAGGGTACGAACTTTGTTAGAGAGGGTACGAATTTATCTAGAGTGGGTACCAACTTGGTTAGAGAGGGTACGAAGTTTGTGAAAGAGTGTACGACATTTGTTAGAGAGGGTACGAGCTTTGTTAGAGAGGGTACCAACTTTGTTAGAGTAAGAACGAACTTGGTTACAGAGGGTACGACCTTTGTGAGAGAGGGTACGAACTTTGTTAGACAGGGTAGAAACTTTGTGAGAGAGGGTACGAACTTTGTTAGAGTGGGAACGAACTTGGTTAGAGAGGGTACGAACTTTGTGAGAGTGTGTACGACCTTTGTTAGAGAGGGTACCAACTTTGTTAGAGTAAGAACGAACTTGGTTACAGAGGGTACGAACTTTGTGAGAGAGGGTACGACCTTTGTTAAAGAGGGTACGAACTTTGTTAGAGTGGGAACGAACTTGGTTAGAGAGGGTACGAACTTTGTGAGAGGGGGTACGACCATTGTTAGAGAGGGTACGAACTTAGTTAGAGTGGGAACGAACTTGGTTAGAGAGGGTACGAACTCTGTTAGAGAGTGTACGACATTTATTAGAGAGGGTTCGAACTTTGTTAGAGTGGGAACGAGCTCTGTTAGAGAGGGTACGAACCTTGTTATAGAGGGTACCACCTTTGTTAGAGAGGGTACGAACTTTGTTAGAGTGGGTATGATCTTTGTTAGAGAGGGTACAAACTTTGTTAGAGAGGGTACAACCTTTGTTAGAGAGGGTACGAACTTTATTAGAGAGGGAACGAACTTTGTTAGAGTGGGGACGAACTTGGTTAGAGAGGGTACGAACTTTGTTAGAGAGGGTACGACCTCTGTTAGAGAGGGTACAAACTTTGTTAGAGTGGGAACGAACTTGGTTAGAGAGGGTACGAACTTTGTGAGAGAGGGTACGAACTTTGTTAGAGAGGGTACCAACTTTGTTAGAGTAAGAACGAACTTGGTTAGAGAGGGTACGAACTTTGTGAGAGAGGGTATGAACTTTGTTAGAGAGGGTACGAACTTTGTCTGAGAGGGTACGAACTTTGTTAGAGAGGGTACGAACTTTGTTAGAGAGGGTACGAACTTTGTTAGTGAGGGTACAAACTTTGTCTGCGAGGGTACCAACTTTGTTAGAGAGGGTACGAACTTTGTTAGAGTTGGTTTGAACTTCGTTAAAGAGGGTACCAACTTTGTTAGACAGGGTAGAAACTTTGTAAGAGAGGGTATGAACTTTGTTAGAGAGGGTACGAACTTTCTCTGAGAGGGTAGGAACTTTGTTAGAGAGGGTACGAACTTTGTTAGAGAGGGAACGAACTTTGTTAGAGTAGGGACGAACTTGGTTAGAGAGGGTACGAACATTGTTAGAGAGGGTACGACCTTTGTTAGAGAGGTAACGAACTTGGTTAGAGAGGGTACGAACTTTGTGAGAGAGGGTACGAACTTTGTTAGAGAGGGTACAAACTTTGTCTGCGAGGGTACCAACTTTGTTAGAGAGGGTACGAACTTTGATAGACTTGGTATGAACTTTGTTAAAGAGGGTACCAAATTTGTTAGACAGGGTAGAAACTTTGTGAGAGAGGGTATGAACTTTGTTAGACAGGGTACGAACTTTCTCTGAGAGGGTAGGAACTTTGTTAGAGAGGGTACGAACTTTGTTGGAGAGGGAACAAATTTTGTTAGAGTGGGGACGAATTTGGTTAGAGAGGGTACGAACTTTGTTAGAGAGGGTATGACCTTTGTTAGAGAGGGTACGAACTTTGTTAGAGTGGGAACGAACTTGGTTAGAGAGGGTACGAACGTTGTGAGAGAGGGTACGAACTTTGTTAGAGAGGGTACCAACTTTGTTAGAGTAAGAACGAACTTGGTTAGAGAGGGTACGAACTTTGTTAGACAGGGTACGAACTTTGTTAGAGTGGGAACGAACTTGGTCAGAGAGGGTACGAACTTTGTTAGAGGGGGTACGACCTTTGTTAGAGAGGGTACGAACTTTGTTAGAGTGGGAAGGAACTCTGTTAGAGAGGGTACGAACGTTGTTATAGCGTGTACGACCTTTGTTACAGAGGGTACGAACTTTGTTAGAGTGGGTATGATCTTTGTTAGAGAGGGTACGAACTTTGTTAGAGAGGGTACGAACTTTGTTAGAGAGGGAACGAACTTTGTTAGAGTGGGGACGAACTTGGTTAGAGAGGGTACGAACTTTGTTAGAGAGGGTACGACCTTTGTTAGAGAGGGTACGAACTTTGTTAGAGTGGGAACGAACTTGGTTTGAGAGGGTACAAACTTTGTCAGAGAGGGAACGAACTTTGTTAGAGAGGGTACCAACTTTGTTAGAGTAAGAACGAAATTGGTTAGAGAGGGTACGAACTTTGTGAGAGTGGGTATGAACTTTGTTAGAGAGGGTACGAACTTGGTTAGAGAGGGTACGAACTTTGTTAGTGAGGGTACGAACTTCGTTGAAGAGGGTACCAACTTTGTTAGACAAGGTAGAAACTTTGTGAGAGAGGGTATAAACTTTGTTAGAGAGGGAACGAACTTTGTTAGACTGGGGACGAACTTGGTTAGAGAGGGTACGAACTTTGTTAGAGAGGGAACGAACTTTGTTAGAGTGGGGACGAACTTGGTTAGAGAGGGTACGAACTTTGTTAGAGAGGGTACGACCTTTGTTAGAGAGGATACCAACTTTGTTAGAGTAAGAACGAACTTGGTTAGAGAGGGTACGAACTTTGTGAGAGAGGGTACGACCTTTGTTAGAGAGGGTACCAACTTTGTTAGAGTAAGAACGAATTTGGTTAGAGAGGGTACGGACTTTGTGAGAGAGGGTACGACCTTTATTAGAGAGGGTACGAACTTTGTTAGAGTGGGAACGAACTTGGTTAGAGAGGGTACGAACTTTGTTAGAGAGTGTACGACATTTATTAGAGAGGGTTCGAACTTTGTTAGAGTGGGAACGAACTCTGTTAGAGAGGGTACGAACGTTGTTATAGAGGGTACGACCGTTGTTAGAGAGGGTACGAACTTTGTTAGAGAGGGTACGAACTTTGTTAGAGTGGGAACGAACTTTGTTAGAGTGGGTACGAACTTGGTTAGAGAGGGTACAAACTTTGTTCGAGAGGGTACGAACTATGTTAGAGTGGGAACGAACTTGGTTAGAGACGTACGAGCTTTGTTCGAGAGGGTACGACCTTTGTTAGAGAGGGTACGAACTTTATTAGAGTGGGAACGAACTTGGTTAGAGAGGGTACGAACTTTGTTGGAGGGGGTACGACCTTTGTTAAAGAGGGTACGAACTTTGTTAGAGTGGGAACGAACTTGGTTAGAGAGGGTACGAACTTTGTTACAGAGGGTACGACCTTTGTTAGAGAGGGAACGAACTTTGTTAGAGTGGGTACGAACTTGGTTAGAGAGGGTACAAACTTTGTTCGAGAGGGTACGAACTATGTTAGAGTGGGAACGAACTTGGTTAGAGACGTACGAGCTTTGTTCGAGAGGGTACGACCTTTGTTAGAGAGGGTACGAACTTTGTTAGAGAGGGTACGACCTTTGTTAGAGAGGGTACAAACTTTGTTAGAGTGGGAACGAACTCGGTTAGAGAGGGAACGAACTTGGTTAGAGAGGGTACGAACTTTGTGAGAGAGGGTACCAACTTTGTTAGAGCAAGAACGAACTTGGTTAGAGAGGGTACGAACTTTGTGAGAGAGGGTATGAACTTTGTTAGAGAGGGTACGAACTTTGTCTGAGAGGGTACGAACTTTGTTAGAGAGGGTACGAACTTTCTTAGAGAGGGAACGGAGTTTCTTAGAGTGGGGACGAACATGGTTAGAGAGGTACGACCTTTGTTAGAGAGGGTACGAACTTTGTTAGAGTGGGAACGAACTTGGTTACAGAGGGTACGAACTTTGTGAGAGAGGGTACGAACTTTGTTAGAGAGGGTACAAACTTTGTCTGCGAGGGTACCAACTTTGTTAGAGAGGGAACGAACTTTGTTAGAGTTGGTATGAACTTTGTTAAAGAGGGTACCAACTTTGTTAGACAGGGTAGAAACTTTGTGAGAGAGGGTATGAACTTTGTTAGAGAGGGTACGAACTTTCTCTGACAGGGTAGGAACTTTGTTAGAGAGGGTACGAACTTTGTTAGAGAGGGAACGAACTTTGTTAGAGTGGGGACGAACTTGGTTAGAGAGGGTACGAACGTTGTTAGAGAGGGTACGACCTTTGTTAGAGAGGGTACGAGCTTTGTTAGAGTGGGAACGAACTTGGTTAGAGAGGGTACGAACTTTGTGAGAGAGGGCACGAACTTTGTTAGAGAGGGTACCAACTTTGTTAGAGTAAGAACGAACTTGGTTAGAGAGGGTACGAACTTTGTTAGAGAGGGTACCAACTTTGTTAGAGTAAGAACGAACTTGGTTAGAGAGGGTACGAACTTTGTGAGAGAGGGTATGAACTTTGTTAGAGAGGGTACGAACTTTGTTTGAGAGGGTATGAACTTTGTTAGAGAGGGTACAAACTTTGTTAGAAAGGGTACGAACTTTGTTAGAGAGGGAACGAACTTTGTTAGAGTGGGGACGAACTTCGTTAGAGAGGGTACGAACTTTGTTTGAGGGGGTACGACCTTTGTTAGAGAGGGTACGAACTTTGTTAGAGTGGGAACGAACTTGGTTAGAGAGTGTACGAACTTTGTGAGAGAGGGTACGAACTTTGTTAGAGAGGGTACGAACTTTGTTAGAGTAAGAACGGACTTGGTTAGAGAGGGTACGAACTTTGTGAGAGAGGGTACGACCTTTGTTAGAGAGGGTACGAACTTTGTTAGAGTGGGAACGAACTTGGTTAGAGAGGGTACGAACGTTGTTAGCGGGGGTACGACCTTTCTTAGAGAGGGTACGAACTTTGTTACAGTGGGGACGAACTTGGTTAGAGAGGGTACAAACTTGGTTAGAGAGGGTACGAACTTTGTTAGAGAGGGTACGACCTTTGTTAGAGAGGGTACGAACTTTGTTAGAGTGGGAACGAACTTGGTTAGAGAGGGTACGAACTTTGTGAGAGAGGGTACGAACTTTGTTAGAGAGGGCATGAACTTTGTGAGAGAGGGTACGAACTTTGTTAGAGAGGGTACGAACTTTGTTAGAGAGGGTACCAACTTTGTTAGAGTAAGAACGAACTTGGTTAGAGAGGGTACGAACTTTGTTAGAGAGGGTACCAACTTTGTTAGAGTAAGAACGAACTTGGTTAGAGAGGGTACGAACTTTGTGAGAGAGGGTATGAACTTTGTTAGAGAGGGTACGAGCTTTGTTTTAGAGGGTATGAACTTTGTTAGAGAGGGTACGAACTTTGTTAGAGAGGGTACGAACTTTGTTAGAGAGGGAACGAACTTTGTTAGAGTGGGGACGAACTTCGTTAGAGAGGGTACGAACTTTGTTTGACGGGGTACGACCTTTGTTAGAGAGGGTACGAACTTTGTTAGAGTAAGAACGAACTTGGTTAGAGAGGGTACGAACTTTGTGAGAGAGGGTACGAACTTTGTTAGAGAGGGTACCAACTTTGTTAGAGTAAGAACGAACTTGATTAGAGAGGGTACGAACTTTGTGAGAGAGGGTACGACCTTTGTTAGAGAGGGTACGAACTTTGTTAGAGTGGGAACGAACTTGGTTAGAGAGGGTACGAACTTTGTTAGAGGGGGTACGACCTTTCTTAGGGAGGGTACGAACTTTGTTAGAGTGGGGACGAACTTGGTTAGAGAGGGTACAAACTTTGTGGAAGAGGGTATGAACTTTGTTAGAGAGGGTACGAACTTTGTTAGAGAGGGTACCAACTTTGTTAGAGTAAGAACGAACTTGGTTGGAGAGGGTACGAACTTTGTGAGAGAGGGTACGAACTTTGTTAGAGAGGGTACCAACTTTGATAGAGTAAGAACGAACTTGGTTAGAGAGGGTACGAACTTTGTGAGAGAGGGTACAAACTTTGTTAGAGAGGGAACGAACTTTGTTAGAGTTGGGACGAACTTGGTTAGAGAGGGTACAAACTTTGTGAGAGAGGGTATGAACTTTGTAAGAGAGGGTACGAACTTTGTCTGAGAGGGAACGAACTTTGTTAGAGTGGGGACGAACTTCGTTAGAGAGGGTACGAACTTTGTTTGAGGGGGTACGACCTTTGTTAGAGAGGGTACGAACTTTGTTAGGGTGGGAACGAACATGGTTAGAGAGGGTACGAACTTTGTGAGAGAGGGTACGAACTTTGTTAGAGAGGGTACCAACTTTGTTAGAGTAAGAACGAACTTGGTTAAAGAGGGTACGAACTTTGTGAGAGAGGGTACGACCTTTGTTAGAGAGGGTACGAACTTTGTTAGAGTGGGAACGAACTTGGTTAGAGAGGGTACGAACTTTGTTAGAGGGGGTACGACCTTTCTTAGAGAGGGTACGAACTTTGTTAGAGTGGGGACGAACTTGGTTAGAGAGGCTACAAACTTTGTGGAAGAGGGTATGAACTTTGTTAAAGAGGGTACGAACTTTGTTAGAGAGGGTACGAACTTTGTTAGAGAGGGTACGAACTTTGTTAGAGAGGGTACCAACTTTGATAGAGTTAGAACGAACTTGGTTAGAGAGGGTACGAACTTTGTGAGAGAGGGTACAAACTTTGTTAGAGAGGGAACGAACTTTGTTAGAGTGGGGACGAACTTGGTTAGAGAGGGTACAAACTTTGTGAGAGAGGGTATGAACTTTGTTAGAGAGGGTACGAACTTTGTCTGAGAGGGTACGAACTTTGTTAGAGAGGGTACCAACTTTGTTAGAGTAAGAACGAACTTGGTTGGAGAGGGTACGAACTTAGTGAGAGAGGGTACAAACTTTGTTAGAGAGGGAACGAACTTTGTTAGAGTGGGGACAAACTTGGTTAGAGAGGGTGCAAACTTTGTGGAAGAGGGTATGAACTTTGTTAGAGAGGGTACAAACTTTGTCTGAGAGGGTACGAACTTTGTTAGAGAGGGTACGAACTTTGTTAGAGTGGGAACGAACTTGGTTAGAGAGGATACGAACTTTGTTAGAGGGGGTACGACCTTTGTTAGAGAGGGTACGAACTTTGTTAGAGTGGGAACGAACTTGGTTAGAGAGGGTACGAACTTTGTTAGAGAGTGTACGACATTTATTAGAGAGGGTTCGAACCTTGTTAGAGTGGGAACGAACCTTGTTATAGAGGGTACGACCTTTGTTATAGAGGGTACGAACCTTGTTATAGAGGGTACGACCTTTGTTAGAGAGGGTACGAACCTTGTTATAGAGGGTACGACCTTTGTTAGAGAGGGTACGAACTTGGTTAGAGTGGGTATGATCTTTGTTCAAGAGGGTACGAACTTTGTTAGAGAGGGTACGAATTTTGCTAGAGTGGGTACGAACTTGGTTAAAGAGGGTACGAACTTTGTTAGAGAGTGTACGACATTTGTTGGAGAGGGTACGAACTTTGTTAGAGTGGGAACGAACATGGTTAGAGAGGGTACGAACCTAGTTAGAGAGGGTACGACCTTTGTTAGAGAGGGAACAAACTTTGTTAGAGTGGGTACGAACTTTGTTAGAGAGGGTACGAATTTTGCTATAGTGCGTACGAACTTGGTTAGAGAGGGTATGAACTTTGTCTGAGAGGGTACGAACTTTGTTAGAGAGGGTACGAACTTTGTTGGAGTGGGAACGAATTTGGTTAGAGAGGGTACAAACTTTGTTAGAGGGGGTACGAACTTTGTTAGAGAGGGTACGAACTTTGTTAGTGAGGGTACGAACTTTGTTAGAGTGGGAACGAACTTGGTTAGAGAGGTACGAACTTTGTTAGAGAGGGCAGGACCTTTGTTAGAGAGGGTACGAACTTTGTTAGAGTGGGTACGAACTTTGTTAGAGAGGGTACGAACTTGGTTAGAGAGGGTACGAACTTTGTTAGAGAGGGTACGAACTTTGTTAGAGAGGGAACGAACGTTGTTAGAGTGGGGACGAACTTGGTTAGAGAGGGTACGAACTTTGTTAGAGAGGGTACGAACTTGGTTACAGAGGGTACGAACTTTGTTAGAGAGGGCAGGACCTTTGTTAGAGAGGGTACGAACTTTGTTAGAGTGGGTAGGAACTTTTTTAGAGAGGGTACGAACTTTGTTAGATAGGGTACGAACTTGGTTAGAGAGGGTACGAACTTTGTTAGAGAGGGTACGAACTTTGTTAGAGAGGGAACGAACGTTGTTAGAGTGGGGACGAACTTGGTTAGAGAGGGTACGAACTTTGTTAGAGAGGGTACGACCTTGGTTACAGCGGGTACGAACTTTGTTAGAGTGGGAACGAACTTGGTTAGAGAGGGTACGAACTTTGTGAGAGAGGGTACGAACTTAGTTAGAGAGGGTACAAGCTTTGTTAGAGTAAGAACGAACTTGGTTAGAGAAGGTACGAACTTTGTGAGAGAGGGCACGAACTTTGTTAGAGAGGATACCAACTTTGTTAGAGTAAGAACGAACTTGGTTCGAGAGGGTACGAACTTATTGAGAGAGGGTACGAACTTTGTTAGAGAGGGTACCAACTTTGTTAGAGTAAGAACGAACTTAGTTAGAGAGGGTACGAACTTTGTGAGAGAGGGTATGAACTTTGTTAGAGAGGGTACGAACTTTGTTTGAGAGGGTATGAACTTTGTTAGAGAGGGTACGAACTTTGTTAGAGAGGGTACGAACTTTGTTAGAGAGGGACGAACTTTGTTAGAGTGGGGACAAACTTCGTTAGAGAGGGTACGAACTTTGTTTGAGGGGGTACGACCTTTGTTAGAGAGGGTACGAACTTTGTTAGAGAGGGAACGAACTTGGTTAGAGAGGGTACGAAGTTTGTTAGAGGGGGTACGACCTTTGTTAGAGAGGGTACGAACTTTGTTAGAGTGGGAACGAACTTGGTTAGAGAGGGTACGAACTTTGTTAGAGAGTGTACGAACTTTATCTGAGAGGGTATGAACTTTGTTAGAGAGGGTACGAACTTTGTCTGAGAGGGTACAACTTTGTTAGAGAGGGTACCAACTTTGTTAGAGTAAGAACGAACTTGGTTAGAGAGGGTACGAACTTTGTGAGAGAGGGTATGAACTTTTTTAGAGAGGGTACGAACTTTGTTTGAGAGGGTATGAACTTTGTTAGAGAGGGTACGAACTTTGTTAGAGAGGGTACGAACTTTGTGAGAGAGGGAACGAACTTTGTTAGAGTGGGGACGAACTTCGTTAGAGAGGGTACGAAATTTGTTAGAGAGGGTACGACCTTTGTTAGAGATGGTACGAACTTTGTTAGAGTGGGAACGAACTTGGTTAGAGAGGGTACGAACTTTGTGAGAGAGGGTACGAACTTTGTTAGAGAGGGTACCAACTTTGTTAGAGTAAGAACGAACTTGGTTAGAGAGGGTACGAACTTTGTGAGAGAGGGTACGACCTTTGTTAGAGAGGGTACGAACTTTGTTAGAGTGGGAACGAACTTGGTTAGAGAGGGTACGAAGTTTGTTAGAGGGGGTACGACCTTTGTTAGAGAGGGTACGACCTTTGTGAGAGAGGGAACAAACTTTGTTAGAGTGGGTACGAACTCTGTTAGAGAGGGTACGAACCTTGTTATAGAGGGTACGACCTTTGTTAGGGAGGGTACGAACTATGTTAGAGTGGGTCTGATCTTTGTTAAAGAGGGTACGAACTTTGTTAGAGAGGGTACGAATTTTGCTAGAGTGGGTACGAACTTGGTTAGAGAGGGTACGAACTTTCTTAGAGAGTGTACGAAATTTGTTAGAGAGGGTACGAACTTTGTTAGAGTGGGAACGAACATGGTTATAGAGGGTACGAACCTAGTTAGAGAGGGTACGACCTTTGTGAGAGAGGGAACAAACTTCGTTAGAGTGGGTACGAACTTTGTTAGAGAGGGTACGAATTTTGCTAGAGTGGGTACGAATTTGGTTAGAGAGGGTACGAACTTTGTTAGAGAGTGTACGACATTTGTTAGACAGGGTACGAACCTTGTTATAGTGGGAACGAACTTGGTTAGAGAGGGTACGAACCTAGTTAGAGAGGGTACGACCTTTGATAGAGAGGGAACAAACTTTGTTAGAGTGGGTACGAACTTTGTTGGAGGGGGTACGAACTTTCTTAGAGAGGGTACGAACTTTGTGAGAAAGGGTACGAACTTTGTTAGTGAGGGTACCAACTTTGTCTGAGATGGTACGAATTTTGTTTGAGCGGGTACGAACTTGGTTAGAGAGGGTACGAACTTTGTTAGAGAGGGAATGAACTTTGTTAGAGTGGGTACAAACTTGGTTAGAGAGGGTACGAACTTTGTTCGAGAGGTACGAACTTTGTTAGAGTGGGAACGAAGTTGGTTAGAGAGGGTACGAACTTTGTTAGAGAGTGCACGACATTTATTAGAGAGGGTTCGAACCTTTTTAGAGTGGGAACGAACTCTGTTAGAGAGGGAACGAACTTTGTTAGAGTGGGGACGAACTTGGTTAGAGAGGGTACCAACTTTGTGAGAGAGGGCATGAACTTTGTTAGAGAGGGTACGAACTTTGTCTGAGAGGGTACGAACTTTGTCAGAGAGAGTACGAACTTTGTTAGAGAGCGAACGAACTTTGTTAGAGTGGGGACGAACTTGGTTAGAGAGGGTACGAACTTTGTTAGAGAGGGTAAGAGCTTTGTTAGAGAGGGTACCAACTTTGTTAGAGTAAGAACGAACTTGGTTAGAGAGGGTACGAACTTTGTGAGAGAGGATACGAACTTTGTTAGAGAGGGTACCAACTTTGTTAGAGAGGGTACCAACTTTGTTAGAGTAAGAACGAACTTGGTTAGAGAGGGTACGAACTTTGTGAGAGAGGGTACGACCTTTGTTAGAGAGGGTACCACCTTTGTTAGAGTAAGAACGAACTTGGTTAGAGAGGGTACGAACTTTGTTAGAGAGGAAACGGACTTTGTTAGAGTGGGTACGAACTTGGTTAGAGAGGGTACGAACTTTGTTCGAGAGGGTACGAACTTTGTTCGAGAGGGTACGAACTTTGTTAGAGTGGGAACGAACTTGTTTAGAGAGGGTACGACCTTTGTTAGAGGGGGTAGGAACTTTGTTAGAGAGGGTACGAACTTTCTGAGAGAGGGTACGAACTTGGCTAGAGAGGGTACGAACTTTGTTCGGGAAGGTACGAACTTTGTTAGAGTGGGAACGAACTTGGTTAGAGAGGTACGAACTTTGTTAGAGAGGGTACAACCTTTGTTAGAGAGGGTACGACCTTTGTTAGAGAGGGTACGAACTTTGTTAGAGTGGGTATGAACTTTATTAGAGAGGGTACAAACGTTATTAGAGAGGGTACAAACTTTGTCTGAGAGGGTACCAACTTTGTTAGAGAGGGTACGAACTTTGTTAAACAGGGTACGAACTTTGTGAGAGAGGGTATGAACTTTGTTAGAGAGGGTACGAACTTTGTTAGAGAGGGTACGAACTTGGTTAGAGAGGGTACGAACTTTGTGAGAGAGGGTACGACCTTTGTTAGAGAGGGTACGAACTTTGTTAGAGTGGGAACGAACTTGGTTAGAGAGGGTACGAACTTTGTGAGAGAGGGTACGAACTTTGTTAGAGAGGGCATGAACTTTGTGAGAGAGGGTACGACCTTTGTGAGAGAGGGTACGACCTTTGTGAGAGAGGGTACGAACTTTGTTAGGGTGGGAACGAACTTGGTTCGAGAGGGTACGAACTTTGCTAGATGGGGTACGACCTTTGTTAGACAGGGTACGAACTTTGTTAGAGTGGGAACGAACTTGGTTAGAGAGGGTATGAAGTTTGTTAGAGAGGGTACGACCTTTGTTAGAGAGGGTACGAACTTTGTTAGAGTGGGAACGAACTTTGTTAGAGTGGGAACGAACTTGGTTAGAGAGGGTACGAACTTTGTGAGAGAGGGTATGAACTTTGTTAGAGAGGCTACCAACTTTGTTAGAGTAAGAACGAACTTGGTTAGAGAGGGTACGAACTTTGTGAGAGAGGGTACGACCTTTTTATAGTGGGAACGAACTTGGTTAGAGAGGGTAGGAACTTTGTTAGATGGGGTACGACCTTTGTTAGAGAGGGTACGAACTTTGTTAGAGTGGGAACGAACGTGGTTAGAGAGGGTACGAACTTTGTTAGAGAGTGTACGACCTTTATTAGAGAAGGTTCGAACTTTGTTAGAGTGAGAACGAACTTGGTTAGAGAGGGTACGAACTTTGTGAGAGAGGGTATGAACTTTGTTAGAGAGGCTACCAACTTTGTTTGAGTAAGAACGAACTTGGTTAGAGAGGGTACGAACTTTGTGAGAGAGGGTACGACCTTTGTTAGAGTGGGAACGAACTTGGTTAGAGAGGGTACGAACTTTGTGAGAGGGGGTACGACCTTTGTTAGAGAGGGTACGAACTTTGTTAGAGAGTGTACGACATTTATTAGAGAAGGTTCGAACTTTGTTAGAGTGGGAACGAACTTGGTTAGAGAGGGTACGAACCTTGTTAGGGAGGGTACGACCTTTGTTAGAGAGGGTACGAACTTTGTTACAGTGGGTATGATCTTTGTTAGATGGGGTACGACCTTTGTTAGACAGGGTACGAACTTTGTTAGAGTGGGAACGAACTTGGTTAGAGAGGGTACGAACTTTGTTAGAGAGGGTACGAATTTTGCTAGAGTGGGTACGAACTTGGTCAGAGAGTGTACGACATTTGTTAGAGAGGGTACGAACTTTGTTAGAGTGGGAACGAACTTAGTTAGAGAGGGTACGAACCTTGTTAGAGAGGGTACGACCTTTGTTAGAGAGGGAACAAACTTTGTTAGTGTGGGTACGAACTTTGTTGGAGGGGGTACGAACTTTCTTAGAGAGGGTACGAACTTTGTGAGATAGGGTACGAACTTTGTTAGTGAGGGTACCAACTTTGTCTGAGATGGTACGAACTTTTTTTAAGCGGGTACAAACTTTGTTAGAGAGGGTACGAACTTTGTTAGAGAGGGTACGACCTTTGTTAGAGAGGGAACAGACTTTGTTAGAGTGGGTACGAACTTGGTTAGAGAGGGTACGAACTTTGTTAGAGAGGGTATCAACTTTGTGAGAGAGGGTACGAATTTTGTTAGAGTGGGTAAGAACTTGGTTGGAGAGGGTACCAACTTTGTCTGACAGGGTACGAACTTGGTTAGACAGGGTACAAACTTTGTTAGAGAGGGTACAAACTTTGTTAGAGGGGGTACGACCTTTGTTAGAGTGGGTACGAACTTTGTGAGAGTGGAAATGAACTTGGTTAGAGAGGGTACGACCTTTGTTAGAGAAGGTACGAACTTTGTTAGAGTCGGAACGAACTTGGTTAGAGAAGGTACGAACTTTTTTAGAGAGGGTACGAACTTTGTGAGAAAGGGTACGAACTTTGTTAGAGAGGGTACAAACTTTGTCTGAGAGGGTACCAACTTTGTTAGAGAGGGTACGAATTTTGCTAGAGTGGGTACGAACATGGTTAGAGAGGGTACGATTTTTGTTAGAGAGTGTACGACATTTATTAGAGAGGGTACGAACTTTGTTAGAGTGGGAACGAACCTGGTTAGAGAGGGTACGAACTTTGTTAGGGAGGATACGACCTTTGTTAGAGAGGGTACGACATTTGTTAGAGAGGCTACGAATTTGTTTAGAGTGGGTACGAACTTGGTTAGAGTGGGTACAAACTTTGTTGGAGGGGGTACGAACTTTGTTAGAGAGGGTACGAACTTTGTGAGAATGGGGACGAACTTTGTTAGTGAGGGTACCCACTTTGCCTGAGATGGTACGAACTTTGTTTGAGCGGGTACGAACTTGGTTATAGTGGGTACGAACTTTGTTAGAGTGGGTACGAACTTGGTTAGAGAGGGTACGAACTTTGTTCGAGAGAGTACGAACTTTGTTAGAGTGGGTACGAACTTGTTTAGACTGGTACGAACTTTGTTAGAGAGGGTACGACCTCTGTTAGATAGGGTACGACCTTTGTTAGAGAGGGTACGAACTTTGTTAGAGTGGGTAGGAACTTTGTTAGAGAGGGTACGAACTTTGTTACAGAGGGTACGAACTTTGTTAGAGAGGGTACGAACTTTGTTAGAGAGGGTACGAACTTGGTTAGAGAGGGTACGAACTTTGTTCGGGAGGGTACGAACTTTGTTAGAGTGGGAACGAACTTGGTTAGAGAGGTACGAACTTTGTTAGAGAGGGTACGACCTTTGTTAGAGAGGGTACGACTTTTGTTAGAGAGGGTACGAACTTTGTTAGAGAGGGTACGAACTTTGTTCGAGAGGGTACGAACTTTGTGAGAAAGGGTATGAACTTTGTTAGAGAGGGTACCAACTTTGTCTGAGTGGTTACGAACTCTGATAGAGAAGGTACGAACTTTGTGAGAGAGGGTACGAACTTTGTTAAAGAGGGTACGAACTTTGTGAGAGAGGGTACCACCTTTGTTAGAGAGGGTACGAACTTTGTTAGAGGGGTACGACCTTTGTTAGACAGGGTACGAACTTTTTTGGAGAGGGTAGGAACTTTGTGAGAAAGGGTACGAACTTTATTAGAGAGGGTACGAACTTTGTCTGAGAGGGTACCAACTTTGTTAGAGTGGGTACGAACTTTGTTAAACAGGGTACGAACTTTGTGAGAGAGGGTATGAACTTTGTTAGAGAGGGTACGAACTTTGTTAGAGAGGGTACGAACTTGGTTAGAGAGGGCACGAACTTTGTTAGAGAGGGTACGAACTTTGTCTGAGAGGGTACCAACTTTGTTAGAGTGGGTACGAACTTTGTTAAACAGGGTACGAACTTTGTGAGAGTGGGAACGAACTTGGTTAGAGAGGGTACGAACTTTGTGAGAGAGGATACGAACTTTAATATAGAGGGTATGAACTTTGTGAGAGAGGGTACGACCCTTGTGAGAGAGGGTACGAACTTTGTTAGAGTGGGAACGAACTTGAATCGAGAGGGTACGAACTTTGTTAGAGGGGGTACGACCTTTGTTAGATAGGGTACGAACTTTGTTAGAGTGGGAACGAACTTGGTTAGAGAGGGTACGAACTTTGTTAGAGAGGGTACAACCTTTGTTAGAGAGGGTACGAACTTTGTTAGAGTGGGAACGAACCTTGTTAGAGTGGGAACGAACTTGGTTAGAGGGGGTACGAACTTTATGAGAGAGGGTACGAACTTTGTTAGAGAGGGTACCAACTTTGTTAGAGTAAGAACGAACTTGGTTAGAGAGGGTACGAACTTAGTGAGAGAGGGTACGACCTTTGTTAAAGTGGGAACGAACTTGGTTAGAGAGGGTACGAACTTTGTTAGAGGGGGTACAACCTTTGTTAGAGAGGGTACGAACTTTGTTAGAGTGGGAACGAACTTGGTTAGAGAGGGTACGAACTTTGTTAGAGAGTGTACGACATTTATTAGAGAAGGTTCGAACTTTGTTAGAGTGGGAACGAACTTGGTTAGAGAGGGTACGAACCTTGTTAGAGAGGGTATGACCTTTGTTAGAGAGGGTACGAACTATGTTAGAGTGGGTATGATCTTTGTTAGAGATGGTATGAACTTTGTTAGAGAGGGTACGAATTTTGCTAGAGTGGGTACGAACTTGGTTAGAGAGTGTACGACATTTGTTAGAGAGGGTACGAACTTTGTTAGAGTGGGAACGAACTTAGTTAGAGAGGGTACGAACCTTGTTAGAGAGGGTACGACCTTTGTTAGAGAGGGAACAAACTTTGTTAGATTGGGTACGAACTTTGTTGGAGGGGGTACGAACTTTGTTAGATAGGGTACGAACTTTGTTAGTGAGGGTACCAACTTTGTCTGAGATGGCACGAACTTTGTTAGAGAGGGTACGAACTTTGTTAGAGAGGGTACGACCTTTGTTAGAGAGGGAACAGACTTTGTTAGAGTGGGTACGAACTTGGTTAGAGAGGGTACGACCTTTGTTAGAGAGGCTACGAATTTTGTTAGAGTGGGTACAAACTTGGTTAGAGAGGATACGAACTTTGTTAGAGTGGGTACGAACTTTGTTGGAGGGGGTACGAACTTTGTTAGAGAGGGTACGAACTTTGTGAGATAGGGTACGGACTTTGTTAGTGAGGGTACCAACTTTGTCTGAGATGGTACGAACTTTGTTTGAGCGGGTACGAACTTTGTTTGAGCGGGTACGAACTTTGTTAGAGAGGGTACGAACTTTGTTAGAGAGGGTACGAACTTTGTTAGAGAGGGTACGACCTTTGTTAGAGAGGGAACAGACTTTGTTAGAGTGGGTACGAACTTGGTTAGAGAGGGTACGACCTTTGTTAGAGAGGCTACGAATTTTGTTAGAGTGGGTACAAACTTGGTTAGAGAGGATACGAACTTTGTTAGAGTGGGTACGAACTTTGTTGGAGGGGGTACGAACTTTGTTAGAGAGGGTACGAACTTTGTTAGAGAGGGTACGACCTTTGTTAGAGAGGGAACAGACTTTGTTAGAGTGGGTACGAGCTTGGTTAGAGAGGGTACGAACTTTGTTAGAGAGCGTATCAACTTTGTGAGAGAGGGTACGAACTTTGTTAGAGAGGGTACGAATTTTGTTAGTGAGGGTACCAACTTTGTCTGAGATGGTACGAACTTTGTTTGAGCGGGTACGAACTTTGTTTGAGCGGGTACGAACTTTGTTAGAGAGGGTACGAACTTTGTTAGAGAGGGTACGACCTTTGTTAGAGAGGGAACAGACTTTGTTAGAGTGGGTACGAGCTTGGTTAGAGAGGGTACGAACTTTGTTAGAGAGCGTATCAACTTTGTGAGAGAGGGTACGAACTTTGTTAGAGAGGGTACGAATTTTGTTAGAGTGGGTAAGAACTTGGTTGGAGAGGGTACCAACTTTGTCTGACCGGGTACGAACTTTATTAGACAAGGTACAAACTTTGTTAGAGAGGGTACAAACTTTGTTAGAAGGGGTACGACCTTTGTTAGAGTGGGTACGAACTTTGTGAGAGTGGAAATGAACTTGGTTAGAGAGGGTACGAACTTTGTTAGAGAGGGTACGTCCTTTGTTAGAGAAGGTACGAACTTTGTTAGAGTCGGAACGAACTTGGTTAGAGAGGGTACGAACTTTTTTAGAGAGGGTACGAACTTTGTGAGAAAGGGTACGAACTTTGTTAGAGAGGGTACAAACTTTTTCTGAGAGGGTACCAACTTTTTTAGAGAGGGTACAAACTTTGTTAGAGGGGGTACGACCTTTGTTAGAGTGGGTACGAGCTTGGTTAGAGAGGGTACGAACTTTGTTAGAGAGCGTATCAACTTTGTGAGAGAGGGTACGAACTTTGTTAGAGAGGGTACGAATTTTGTTAGAGTGGGTAAGAACTTGGTTGGAGAGGGTACCAACTTTGTCTGACAGGGTACGAACTTTATTATACAGGGTACAAACTTTGTTAGAGAGGGTACAAACTTTGTTAGAAGGGGTACGACCTTTGTTAGAGTGGGTACGAACTTTGTGAGAGTGGAAATGAACTTGGTTAGAGAGGGTACGAACTTTGTTAGAGAGGGTACGTCCTTTGTTAGAGAAGGTACGAACTTTGTTAGAGTCGGAACGAACTTGGTTAGAGAGGGTACGAACTTTTTTAGAGAGGGTACGAACTTTGTGAGAAAGGGTACGAACTTTGTTAGAGAGGGTACAAACTTTTTCTGAGAGGGTACCAACTTTTTTAGAGAGGGTACAAATTTTGTTAGAGGGGGTACGACCTTTGTTAGAGTGGGTACGAACTTTGTGAGAGTGGAAATGAACTTGGTTAGAGAGGGTACGAACTTTATGAGATAGGGTACGAACTTTGTTAGTGAGGGTACCAACTTTGTCTGAGATGGTACGAACTTTGTTTGAGCGGGTACGAACTTTGTCTGAGAGGGTATGAACTTTGTTAGAGAGGGTACGACCTTTGTTAGAGAGGGAACAAACTTTGTTAGAGTGGGTACGAACTTGGTTAGAGAGGGTATGGTCTTTGTTAGAGAGGGTACGAACTTTGTTAGAGAGGGTACGAATTTTGCGAGAGTGGGTATGAACTTGGTTAGAGAGTGTACGACATTTGTTAGAGAGGGTACGAAGTTTGTTAGAGTGGGAACGAACTTAGTTAGAGAGGGTACGAACCTTGTTAGAGAGGGTACGACCTTTGTTAGAGAGGGAACAAACTTTGTTAGAGTGGGTACGAACTTTGTTGGAGGGGGTACGAACTTTGTGAGATAGGGTACGAACTTTGTTAGTGAGGGTACCAACTTTGTCTGATATGGTACGAACTTTGTTTGAGCGGGTACGAACTTTGTTAGAGAGGGTACGACCTTTGTTAGAGAGGGAACAGACTTTGTTAGAGTGGGTACGAACTTGGTTAGAGAGGGTACGACCTTTGTTAGAGAGGCTACGAATTTTGTTAGAGTGGGTACGAACTTGGTCAGAGAGGATACGAACTTTGTTAGAGTGGGTATGAACTTTGTTGGAGGGGGAACGAACTTTGTTAGAGAGGGTACGAACTTTGTGAGATAGGGTACGGACTTTGTTAGTGCGGGTACCAACTTTGTCTGAGATGGTACGAACTTTGTTTGAGCGGGTACGAACTTTGTTTGAGCGGGTACGAACTTTGTTTGAGCGGGTACGAACTTTGTTAGAGAGGGTACGAACTTTGTTAGAGAGGGTACGACCTTTGTTAGAGAGGGAACAGACTTTGTTAGAGTGGGTACGAGCTTGGTTAGAGAGGGTACGAACTTTGTTAGAGAGCGTATCAACTTTGTGAGAGAGGGTACGAACTTTGTTAGAGATGGTACGAATTTTGTTAGAGTGGGTAAGAACTTGGTTGGACAGGGTACCAACTTTGTCTGACAGGGTACGAACTTTATTAGACAAGGTACAAACTTTGTTAGAGAGGGTACAAACTTTGTTAGAGGGGGTACGACCTTTGTTAGAGTGGGTACGAACTTTGTGAGAGTGGAAATGAACTTGGTTAGAGAGGGTACGAACTTTGTCAGAGAGGGTACGTCCTTTGTTAGAGAGGTACGAACTTTGTTAGAGTCGGAACGAACTTGGTTAGAGAGGGTACGAACTTTTTTAGAGAGGGTACGAACTTTGTGAGAAAGGGTACGAACTTTGTTAGAGAGGGTACAAACTTTTTCTGAGAGGGTACCAACTTTTTTAGACAGGGTACAAACTTTGTTAGAGGGGGTACGACCTTTGTTAGAGTGGGTACGAACTTTGTGAGAGTGGAAATGAACTTGGTTAGAGAGGGTACGAACTTTGTTAGAGATGGTACGAACTTTGTGAGATAGGGTACGAACTTTGTTAGTGAGGGTACCAACTTTGTCTGAGATGGTACGAACTTTGTTTGAGCGGGTACGAACTTTGTCTGAGAGGGTACGAACTTTGTTAGAGAGGGTACGACCTTTGTTAGAGAGGGAACAAACTTTGTTAGAGTGGGTACGAACTTGGTTAGAGAGGGTATGATCTTTGTTAGAGAGGGTATGAACTTTGTTAGAGAGGTACGAATTTTGTTAGAGTGGGTAAGAACATGGTTGGAGAGGGTACCAACTTTGTCTGACAGGGTACGAACTTTGTTAGAGAGGGTACAAACTTTGTTAGAGGGGGTACGACCTTTGTTAGAGTGGGTACGAACTTTTTGAGAGTGGAAATGAACTTGGTTAGAGAGGGTATGAACTTTGTTAGAGAGGGTACGAACTTTGTGAGATAGGGCACGAGCTTTGTTAGTGAGGGTACCAACTTTGTCTGAGATGGTACGAACTTTGTTTGAGCGGGTACGAACTTTGTCTGAGAGGGTACGAACTTTGTTAGAGAGGGTACGACCTTTGTTAGAGAGGGAACAAACTTTGTTAGAGTGGGTACGAACTTGGTTAGAGAGGGTATGATCTTTGTTAGAGAGGGTACGAACTTTGTTAGAGAGGGTACGAACTTTGTTAGAGTGGGAACGAACTTGGTTAGAGAGGGTACGAACCTAGTTAGAGAGGGTAGGACCTTTGTTAGAGAGAGAACAAACTTTGTTAGAGTGGGTACGAACTTAGTTAGAGAGGGTATGATCTTTGTTAGAGAGGGTACGAACTTTGTTCGAGAGGGTACGAACTTTGTTAGAGTGGGAACGAACTTGGTTAGAGAGGGTACGAACCTAGTTAGAGAGGGTAGGACCTTTGTTAGAGAGAGAACAAACTTTGTTAGAGTGGGCACGAACTTTGTTGGAGGGGGTATGAACTTTGTTAGAGAGGGTACGAACTTTGTGAGAAAGGGTACGAACTTTGTTAGTGGGGGTACCAACTTTGTCTGAGATGGTACGAACTTTGTTTGAGCGGGTACGAACTTGGTTAGAGAGGGTATGAACTTTGTGAGAGAGGGAACGAACTTTGTTAGAGTGGGTACGAACTTGGTTAGAGAGGGTACGAACTTTGTTCGAGAGGGTACGAACTTTGTTAGAGTGGGAACGAACTTGGTTAGAGAGGTACGAACTTAGTTAGAGAGGGTACGAACTTTGTTAGAGGGGGTACGACCTTTGTTAGAGAGGGTACGAACTTTGTTAGAGTGGGAACGACCTTGGTTAGAGAGGGTACGAACTTTCTTAGAGAGTGTACGACATTTATTAGAGAGGGTTCGAACTTTGTTAGACTAGGAACGAACTCCGTTAGAGAGGGTACGAACCTTGTTATAGAGGGTACGACCTTTGTTAGAGAAGGTACGACCTTTGTTAGAGAGGGTACGAACTTTGTCAGAGTAGGTACGAACTTTGTTGGAGAGGGTACGACCTTTGTTAGAGAGGGTACGACCTTTGTTAGAGAGGGTACGAACTTTGTTAGAGTGGGTACGAACATTCTTAGAGTGCGTGCGGACTTTGTTAGAGGGGGTACGACCTTTGTTAGAGAGGGTACGAACTTTGTTAGAGTGGGAACGAACTTTGTTAGAGAGGGTACGAACTTTGTGAGAGAGGGTACGAACTTTGTTAGAGAGGGTACGAACTTTGTTAGAGAGGTTACAAACCATTTTAGAGAGGGTACGAACTTTGTGAGAGGGGGTACGAACTTTGTTAGAGAGGGTACGAACTTTGTTAGAGAGGGTACGAACTTTGTTAGAGTGGGAACGAACTTGGTTAGAGAGGGTACGAACTTTCTTAGAGCGTGTACGACATTTATTAGAGAGGGTTCGAACTTTGTTAGAGTGGGAACGGACTCTGTTAGAGAGGGTACGAACCTTGTTATAGAGGGTACGACCTTTGTTAGAGAGGGTACGAACTTTGTTAGAGTGGGTATGATCTTTGTTAGAGAGGGTACGACCTTTGTTAGAGAGGGTACGACCTTTGTTAGAGAGGGTACAAACTTTATGAGAGTGGGTACGAACTTTTACGACCTTTGTTAGAGAGGGTACGAACTTTATGAGAGTGGGTACGAACTTTGTTAGAGTGCATACGAACTTTGTTAGAGGGGGTACGACCTTTGTTAGAGAGGGTACGAACTTTGTTAGAGAGGGAACGAACTTTGTTAGAGTGGGTACGAACTTGGTTAGAGAGGGTACAAACTTTGTTCGAGAGTGTACGAACTTTGTTAGAGTGGGAACGAACTTGGTTAGAGAGGGTACGAACTTTGTTAGAGAGGGTATGAACTTTGTTAGAGAGGGAACGAACTTGGTTAGAGAGGGTACGAACTTTGTTAGAGTGGGAACGAACTTAGTTAGAGAGGGTACGAACTTTGTTAGAGGGGGTACGACCCTTGTTAGAGAGGGTATGAACTTTGTTAGAGTGGGAACGAACTTAGTTAGAGAGGGTACGAACTTGGTTAGAGAGGGTACGACCTTTGTTAGAGAGGCTACGAATTTTGTTAGAGTGGGTACAAACTTGGTTAGAGAGGATACGAACTTTGTTAGAGTGGGTACGAACTTTGTTGGAGGGGGTACGAACTTTGTTAGAGAGGGTACGAACTTTGTGAGATAGGGTACGGACTTTGTTAGTGAGGGTACCAACTTTGTCTGAGATGGTACGAACTTTGTTTGAGCGGGTACGAACTTTGTTTGAGCGGGTACGAACTTTGTTAGAGAGGGTACGAACTTTGTTAGAGAGGGTACGAACTTTGTTAGAGAGGGTACGACCTTTGTTAGAGAGGGAACAGACTTTGTTAGAGTGGGTACGAACTTGGTTAGAGAGGGTACGACCTTTGTTAGAGAGGCTACGAATTTTGTTAGAGTGGGTACAAACTTGGTTAGAGAGGATACGAACTTTGTTAGAGTGGGTACGAACTTTGTTGGAGGGGGTACGAACTTTGTTAGAGAGGGTACGAACTTTGTTAGAGAGGGTACGACCTTTGTTAGAGAGGGAACAGACTTTGTTAGAGTGGGTACGAGCTTGGTTAGAGAGGGTACGAACTTTGTTAGAGAGCGTATCAACTTTGTGAGAGAGGGTACGAACTTTGTTAGAGAGGGTACGAATTTTGTTAGTGAGGGTACCAACTTTGTCTGAGATGGTACGAACTTTGTTTGAGCGGGTACGAACTTTGTTTGAGCGGGTACGAACTTTGTTAGAGAGGGTACGAACTTTGTTAGAGAGGGTACGACCTTTGTTAGAGAGGGAACAGACTTTGTTAGAGTGGGTACGAGCTTGGTTAGAGAGGGTACGAACTTTGTTAGAGAGCGTATCAACTTTGTGAGAGAGGGTACGAACTTTGTTAGAGAGGGTACGAATTTTGTTAGAGTGGGTAAGAACTTGGTTGGAGAGGGTACCAACTTTGTCTGACCGGGTACGAACTTTATTAGACAAGGTACAAACTTTGTTAGAGAGGGTACAAACTTTGTTAGAAGGGGTACGACCTTTGTTAGAGTGGGTACGAACTTTGTGAGAGTGGAAATGAACTTGGTTAGAGAGGGTACGAACTTTGTTAGAGAGGGTACGTCCTTTGTTAGAGAAGGTACGAACTTTGTTAGAGTCGGAACGAACTTGGTTAGAGAGGGTACGAACTTTTTTAGAGAGGGTACGAACTTTGTGAGAAAGGGTACGAACTTTGTTAGAGAGGGTACAAACTTTTTCTGAGAGGGTACCAACTTTTTTAGAGAGGGTACAAACTTTGTTAGAGGGGGTACGACCTTTGTTAGAGTGGGTACGAGCTTGGTTAGAGAGGGTACGAACTTTGTTAGAGAGCGTATCAACTTTGTGAGAGAGGGTACGAACTTTGTTAGAGAGGGTACGAATTTTGTTAGAGTGGGTAAGAACTTGGTTGGAGAGGGTACCAACTTTGTCTGACAGGGTACGAACTTTATTATACAGGGTACAAACTTTGTTAGAGAGGGTACAAACTTTGTTAGAAGGGGTACGACCTTTGTTAGAGTGGGTACGAACTTTGTGAGAGTGGAAATGAACTTGGTTAGAGAGGGTACGAACTTTGTTAGAGAGGGTACGTCCTTTGTTAGAGAAGGTACGAACTTTGTTAGAGTCGGAACGAACTTGGTTAGAGAGGGTACGAACTTTTTTAGAGAGGGTACGAACTTTGTGAGAAAGGGTACGAACGTTGTTAGAGAGGGTACAAACTTTTTCTGAGAGGGTACCAACTTTTTTAGAGAGGGTACAAATTTTGTTAGAGGGGGTACGACCTTTGTTAGAGTGGGTACGAACTTTGTGAGAGTGGAAATGAACTTGGTTAGAGAGGGTACGAACTTTATGAGATAGGGTACGAACTTTGTTAGTGAGGGTACCAACTTTGTCTGAGATGGTACGAACTTTGTTTGAGCGGGTACGAACTTTGTCTGAGAGGGTATGAACTTTGTTAGAGAGGGTACGACCTTTGTTAGAGAGGGAACAAACTTTGTTAGAGTGGGTACGAACTTGGTTAGAGAGGGTATGGTCTTTGTTAGAGAGGGTACGAACTTTGTTAGAGAGGGTACGAATTTTGCGAGAGTGGGTATGAACTTGGTTAGAGAGTGTACGACATTTGTTAGAGAGGGTACGAAGTTTGTTAGAGTGGGAACGAACTTAGTTAGAGAGGGTACGAACCTTGTTAGAGAGGGTACGACCTTTGTTAGAGAGGGAACAAACTTTGTTAGAGTGGGTACGAACTTTGTTGGAGGGGGTACGAACTTTGTGAGATAGGGTACGAACTTTGTTAGTGAGGGTACCAACTTTGTCTGATATGGTACGAACTTTGTTTGAGCGGGTACGAACTTTGTTAGAGAGGGTACGACCTTTGTTAGAGAGGGAACAGACTTTGTTAGAGTGGGTACGAACTTGGTTAGAGAGGGTACGACCTTTGTTAGAGAGGCTACGAATTTTGTTAGAGTGGGTACGAACTTGGTCAGAGAGGATACGAACTTTGTTAGAGTGGGTATGAACTTTGTTGGAGGGGGAACGAACTTTGTTAGAGAGGGTACGAACTTTGTGAGATAGGGTACGGACTTTGTTAGTGCGGGTACCAACTTTGTCTGAGATGGTACGAACTTTGTTTGAGCGGGTACGAACTTTGTTTGAGCGGGTACGAACTTTGTTTGAGCGGGTACGAACTTTGTTAGAGAGGGTACGAACTTTGTTAGAGAGGGTACGACCTTTGTTAGAGAGGGAACAGACTTTGTTAGAGTGGGTACGAGCTTGGTTAGAGAGGGTACGAACTTTGTTAGAGAGCGTATCAACTTTGTGAGAGAGGGTACGAACTTTGTTAGAGATGGTACGAATTTTGTTAGAGTGGGTAAGAACTTGGTTGGACAGGGTACCAACTTTGTCTGACAGGGTACGAACTTTATTAGACAAGGTACAAACTTTGTTAGAGAGGGTACAAACTTTGTTAGAGGGGGTACGACCTTTGTTAGAGTGGGTACGAACTTTGTGAGAGTGGAAATGAACTTGGTTAGAGAGGGTACGAACTTTGTCAGAGAGGGTACGTCCTTTGTTAGAGAGGTACGAACTTTGTTAGAGTCGGAACGAACTTGGTTAGAGAGGGTACGAACTTTTTTAGAGAGGGTACGAACTTTGTGAGAAAGGGTACGAACTTTGTTAGAGAGGGTACAAACTTTTTCTGAGAGGGTACCAACTTTTTTAGACAGGGTACAAACTTTGTTAGAGGGGGTACGACCTTTGTTAGAGTGGGTACGAACTTTGTGAGAGTGGAAATGAACTTGGTTAGAGAGGGTACGAACTTTGTTAGAGATGGTACGAACTTTGTGAGATAGGGTACGAACTTTGTTAGTGAGGGTACCAACTTTGTCTGAGATGGTACGAACTTTGTTTGAGCGGGTACGAACTTTGTCTGAGAGGGTACGAACTTTGTTAGAGAGGGTACGACCTTTGTTAGAGAGGGAACAAACTTTGTTAGAGTGGGTACGAACTTGGTTAGAGAGGGTATGATCTTTGTTAGAGAGGGTATGAACTTTGTTAGAGAGGTACGAATTTTGTTAGAGTGGGTAAGAACATGGTTGGAGAGGGTACCAACTTTGTCTGACAGGGTACGAACTTTGTTAGAGAGGGTACAAACTTTGTTAGAGGGGGTACGACCTTTGTTAGAGTGGGTACGAACTTTTTGAGAGTGGAAATGAACTTGGTTAGAGAGGGTATGAACTTTGTTAGAGAGGGTACGAACTTTGTGAGATAGGGCACGAGCTTTGTTAGTGAGGGTACCAACTTTGTCTGAGATGGTACGAACTTTGTTTGAGCGGGTACGAACTTTGTCTGAGAGGGTACGAACTTTGTTAGAGAGGGTACGACCTTTGTTAGAGAGGGAACAAACTTTGTTAGAGTGGGTACGAACTTGGTTAGAGAGGGTATGATCTTTGTTAGAGAGGGTACGAACTTTGTTAGAGAGGGTACGAACTTTGTTAGAGTGGGAACGAACTTGGTTAGAGAGGGTACGAACCTAGTTAGAGAGGGTAGGACCTTTGTTAGAGAGAGAACAAACTTTGTTAGAGTGGGTACGAACTTAGTTAGAGAGGGTATGATCTTTGTTAGAGAGGGTACGAACTTTGTTCGAGAGGGTACGAACTTTGTTAGAGTGGGAACGAACTTGGTTAGAGAGGGTACGAACCTAGTTAGAGAGGGTAGGACCTTTGTTAGAGAGAGAACAAACTTTGTTAGAGTGGGCACGAACTTTGTTGGAGGGGGTATGAACTTTGTTAGAGAGGGTACGAACTTTGTGAGAAAGGGTACGAACTTTGTTAGTGGGGGTACCAACTTTGTCTGAGATGGTACGAACTTTGTTTGAGCGGGTACGAACTTGGTTAGAGAGGGTATGAACTTTGTGAGAGAGGGAACGAACTTTGTTAGAGTGGGTACGAACTTGGTTAGAGAGGGTACGAACTTTGTTCGAGAGGGTACGAACTTTGTTAGAGTGGGAACGAACTTGGTTAGAGAGGTACGAACTTAGTTAGAGAGGGTACGAACTTTGTTAGAGGGGGTACGACCTTTGTTAGAGAGGGTACGAACTTTGTTAGAGTGGGAACGACCTTGGTTAGAGAGGGTACGAACTTTCTTAGAGAGTGTACGACATTTATTAGAGAGGGTTCGAACTTTGTTAGACTAGGAACGAACTCCGTTAGAGAGGGTACGAACCTTGTTATAGAGGGTACGACCTTTGTTAGAGAAGGTACGACCTTTGTTAGAGAGGGTACGAACTTTGTCAGAGTAGGTACGAACTTTGTTGGAGAGGGTACGACCTTTGTTAGAGAGGGTACGACCTTTGTTAGAGAGGGTACGAACTTTGTTAGAGTGGGTACGAACATTCTTAGAGTGCGTGCGGACTTTGTTAGAGGGGGTACGACCTTTGTTAGAGAGGGTACGAACTTTGTTAGAGTGGGAACGAACTTTGTTAGAGAGGGTACGAACTTTGTGAGAGAGGGTACGAACTTTGTTAGAGAGGGTACGAACTTTGTTAGAGAGGTTACAAACCATTTTAGAGAGGGTACGAACTTTGTGAGAGGGGGTACGAACTTTGTTAGAGAGGGTACGAACTTTGTTAGAGAGGGTACGAACTTTGTTAGAGTGGGAACGAACTTGGTTAGAGAGGGTACGAACTTTCTTAGAGCGTGTACGACATTTATTAGAGAGGGTTCGAACTTTGTTAGAGTGGGAACGGACTCTGTTAGAGAGGGTACGAACCTTGTTATAGAGGGTACGACCTTTGTTAGAGAGGGTACGAACTTTGTTAGAGTGGGTATGATCTTTGTTAGAGAGGGTACGACCTTTGTTAGAGAGGGTACGACCTTTGTTAGAGAGGGTACAAACTTTATGAGAGTGGGTACGAACTTTTACGACCTTTGTTAGAGAGGGTACGAACTTTATGAGAGTGGGTACGAACTTTGTTAGAGTGCATACGAACTTTGTTAGAGGGGGTACGACCTTTGTTAGAGAGGGTACGAACTTTGTTAGAGAGGGAACGAACTTTGTTAGAGTTGGTACGAACTTGGTTAGAGAGGGTACAAACTTTGTTCGAGAGTGTACGAACTTTGTTAGAGTGGGAACGAACTTGGTTAGAGAGGGTACGAACTTTGTTAGAGAGGGTATGAACTTTGTTAGAGAGGGAACGAACTTGGTTAGAGAGGGTACGAACTTTGTTAGAGTGGGAACGAACTTAGTTAGAGAGGGTACGAACTTTGTTAGAGGGGGTACGACCCTTGTTAGAGAGGGTATGAACTTTGTTAGAGTGGGAACGAACTTAGTTAGAGAGGGTACGAACTTTGTTAGAGGGGGTACGACCTTTGTTAGAGAGGGTACGAACTTTGTTAGAGTGGGAACGACCTTGGTTAGAGAGGGTACGAACTTTCTTAGAGAGTGTACGACATTTATTAGAGAGGGTTCGAACTTTGTTAGACTAGGAACGAACTCCGTTAGAGAGGGTACGAACCTTGTTATAGAGGGTACGACCTTTGTTAGAGAAGGTACGACCTTTGTTAGAGAGGGTACGAACTTTGTCAGAGTAGGTACGAACTTTGTTGGAGAGGGTACGACCTTTGTTAGAGAGGGTACGACCTTTGTTAGAGAGGGTACGAACTTTGTTAGAGTGGGTACGAACATTCTTAGAGTGCGTGCGGACTTTGTTAGAGGGGGTACGACCTTTGTTAGAGAGGGTACGAACTTTGTTAGAGTGGGAACGAACTTTGTTAGAGAGGGTACGAACTTTGTGAGAGAGGGTACGAACTTTGTTAGAGAGGGTACGAACTTTGTTAGAGAGGTTACAAACCATTTTAGAGAGGGTACGAACTTTGTGAGAGGGGGTACGAACTTTGTTAGAGAGGGTACGAACTTTGTTAGAGAGGGTACGAACTTTGTTAGAGTGGGAACGAACTTGGTTAGAGAGGGTACGAACTTTCTTAGAGCGTGTACGACATTTATTAGAGAGGGTTCGAACTTTGTTAGAGTGGGAACGGACTCTGTTAGAGAGGGTACGAACCTTGTTATAGAGGGTACGACCTTTGTTAGAGAGGGTACGAACTTTGTTAGAGTGGGTATGATCTTTGTTAGAGAGGGTACGACCTTTGTTAGAGAGGGTACGACCTTTGTTAGAGAGGGTACAAACTTTATGAGAGTGGGTACGAACTTTTACGACCTTTGTTAGAGAGGGTACGAACTTTATGAGAGTGGGTACGAACTTTGTTAGAGTGCATACGAACTTTGTTAGAGGGGGTACGACCTTTGTTAGAGAGGGTACGAACTTTGTTAGAGAGGGAACGAACTTTGTTAGAGTGGGTACGAACTTGGTTAGAGAGGGTACAAACTTTGTTCGAGAGTGTACGAACTTTGTTAGAGTGGGAACGAACTTGGTTAGAGAGGGTACGAACTTTGTTAGAGAGGGTATGAACTTTGTTAGAGAGGGAACGAACTTGGTTAGAGAGGGTACCAACTTTGTTAGACAGGGTACAAACTTTGTGAGAGAGGGTAGGAACTTTGTTAGAGAGGGTACGAACTTGGTTAGAGAGGGTACGAACTTTGTTAGAGAGGGAACGAACGTTGTTAGAGTGGGTACGAACTTGGTTAGAGAGGGTACAAACTTTGTTCGAGAGTGTACGAACTTTGTTAGAGTGGGAACGAACTTGGTTAGAGAGGGTACGAACTTTGTTAGAGTAGGTACGAACTTTGTTAGAGAGGGTATGAACTTTGTTAGAGAGGGTACGAACTTGGTTAGAGAGGGTACGAACTTTGTTAGAGAGGGTACGAACTTTCTTAGAGAGTGTACGACATTTATTAGAGAGGGTTCGAACTTTGTTAGAGTGGGAACGAACTCTGTTAGAGAGGGTACGAACCTTGTTATAGAGGGTACGACCTTTGTTAGAGAGGGTACGAACTTTGTTAGAGTGGGTATGATCTTTGTTAGAGAGGGTACGAACTTTGTTAGAGAGGGTGCGAATTTTGCTAGAGTGGGTACGAACTTTGTTTGAGAGGGTACGAACTTTGTTAGAGAGTGTACGACATTTGTTATAGAGGGTACGAACTTTGTTAGAGTGGGAACGAACTTGGTTAGAGAGGGTACGAACTTTGTTTGAGAGGGTACGACCTTTGTTAGAGAAGGTACGACCTTTGTTAGAGAGGGTACGAACTTTGTTAGAGTAGGTACGAACTTTGTTAGAGAGGGTATGAACTTTGTTAGAGAGGGTACGAACGTTGTTAGAGAGGGTACGAACTTTGTTAGACAGGGTACAAACTTTGAGAGAGAGGGTAGGAACTTTGTTAGAGAGGGTACGAACTTGGTTAGAGAGGGTACGAACTTTGTTAGAGAGGGAACGAACTTTGTTAGAGTGGGTACGAACTTGGTTAGAGAGGGTACAAACTTTGTTCGAGAGTGTACGAACTTTGTTAGAGTGGGAACGAACTTGGTTAGAGAGGGTACGAACTTTGTTAGAGTAGGTACGAACTTTGTTAGAGAGGGTATGAACTTTGTTAGAGAGGGTACGAACTTTGTTAGAGTAGGTACGAACTTTGTTAGAGAGGGTATGAACTTTGTTAGAGAGGGTACGAACTTTGTTAGAGAGGGTACGAACTTTGTTAGACAGGGTACAAACTTTGAGAGAGAGGGTAGGAACTTTGTTAGAGAGGGTACGAACTTGGTTAGAGAGGGTACGAACTTTGTTAGAGAGGGAACGAACTTTGTTAGAGTGGGTACGAACTTGGTTAGAGAGGGTACAAACTTTGTTCGAGAGTGTACGATCTTTGTTAGAGTGGGAACGAACATGGTTAGAGACGTACGAACTTTGTTAGAGAGGGTACGACCTTTGTTAGAGAGGGTACGACCTTTGTTAGAGAGGGTACGAACTTTGTTAGAGTGGGTACGAACTTTGCTAGAGTGCGTACGAACTTTGTTAGAGGGGGTACGACCTTTGTTAGAGAGGGTACGAACTTTGTTAGAGTGGGAACGAACTTAGTTAGAGAGGGTACGAACTTTGTTAGAGTGGGAACGAACTTGGTTAGAGAGGGTACGAACTTTCTTAGAGAGGGAACGAACTTTGTTAGAGTGGGTACGAACTTGGTTAGAGAGGGTACAAACTTTGTTCGAGAGTGTACGAACTTTGTTAGAGTGGGAACGAACTTGGTTAGAGAGGGTACGAACTTTGTTAGAGTAGGTACGAACTTTGTTAGAGAGGGTATGAACTTTGTTAGAGAGGGTACGAACTTGGTTAGAGAGGGTACGAACTTTGTTAGAGAGGGTACGAACTTTCTTAGAGAGTGTACGACATTTATTAGAGAGGGTTCGAACTTTGTTAGAGTGGGAACGAACTCTGTTAGAGAGGGTACGAACCTTGTTATAGAGGGTACGACCTTTGTTAGAGAGGGTACGAACTTTGTTAGAGTGGGTATGATCTTTGTTAGAGAGGGTACGAACTTTGTTAGAGAGGGTGCGAATTTTGCTAGAGTGGGTACGAACTTTGTTTGAGAGGGTACGAACTTTGTTAGAGAGTGTACGACATTTGTTAGAGAGGGTACGAACTTTGTTAGAGTGGGAACGAACTTGGTTAGAGAGGGTACGAACTTTGTTAGAGAGGGTACAACCTTTGTTAGAGAAGGTACGACCTTTGTTAGAGAGGGTACGAACTTTGTTAGAGTAGGTACGAACTTTGTTAGAGAGGGTATGAACTTTGTTAGAGAGGGTACGAACTTTGTTAGAGAGGGTACGAACTTTGTTAGACAGGGTACAAACTTTGAGAGAGAGGGTAGGAACTTTGTTAGAGAGGGTACGAACTTGGTTAGAGAGGGTACGAACTTTGTTAGAGAGGGAACGAACTTTGTTAGAGTGGGTACGAACTTGGTTAGAGAGGGTACAAACTTTGTTCGAGAGTGTACGATCTTTGTTAGAGTGGGAACGAACATGGTTAGAGACGTACGAACTTTGTTAGAGAGGGTACGACCTTTGTTAGAGAGGGTACGACCTTTGTTAGAGAGGGTACGGACTTTGTTAGAGTAGGTACGAACTTTGCTAGAGTGCGTACGAACTTTGTTAGAGGGGGTACGACCTTTGTTAGAGAGGGTACGAACTTTGTTAGAGTGGGAACGAACTTAGTTAGAGAGGGTACGAACTTTGTTAGAGTGGGAACGAACTTGGTTAGAGAGGGTACGAACTTTCTTAGAGCGTGTACGACATTTATTAGAGAGGGTTCGAACTTTGTTAGAGTGGGAACGGACTCTGTTAGAGAGGGTACGAACCTTGTTATAGAGGGTACGACCTCTGTTAGAGAGGGTACAAACTTTGTTAGAGTGGGTATGATCGTTGTTAGAGAGGGTGCGACCTTTGTTAGAGAGGGTACGACCTTTGTTAGAGAGGGTACGAACTTTGTTAGAGAGGGAACGAACTTTGTTAGAGTGGGTACGAACTTGGTTAGAGAGGGTACAAACTTTGTTCGAGAGTGTACGAACTTTGTTAGAGTGGGAACGAACTTGGTTAGAGAGGGTACGAACTTTTTTAGAGTAGGTACGAACTTTGTTAGAGAGGGTATGAACTTTGTTAGAGAGGGTACGAACTTGGTTAGAGAGGGTATGATCTTTGTTAAATAGGGTACGAACTTTGTTAGAGAGGGTACGAATTTTGCTAGAGTGGGTACGAACTTTGTTAGAGAGGGTACGAACTTTGTTAGAGAGTGTACGACATTTGTTAGAGAGGGTACGAACTTTGTTAGAGTGGGAACGAACTTGGTTAGAGAGGGTACGAACTTGGTTAGAGAGGGTACGACCTTTGTTAGAGAAGGTACGACCTTTGTTAGAGAGGGTACGAACTTTGTTAGAGTAGGTACGAACTTTGTTAGAGAGGGTATGAACTTTGTTAGAGAGGGTACGAACTTAGTTAGAGAGGGTACGAACTTTGTTAGACAGGGTACAAACTTTGTGAGAGAGGGTAGGAACTTTGTTAGAGAGGGTACGAACTTGGTTAGAGAGGGTACGAACTTTGTTAGAGAGGGAACGAACTTTGTTAGAGTGGGTACGAACTTGGTTAGAGAGGGTACAAACTTTGTTCGAGAGTGTACGATCTTTGTTAGAGTGGGAACGAACATGGTTAGAGACGTACGAACTTTGTTAGAGAGGGTACGACCTTTGTTAGAGAGGGTACGACCTTTGTTAGAGAGGGTACGAACTTTGTTAGAGTAGGTACGAACTTTGCTAGAGTGCGTACGAACTTTGTTAGAGGGGGTACGACCTTTGTTAGAGAGGGTACGAACTTTGTTAGAGTGGGAACGAACTTAGTTAGAGAGGGTACGAACTTTGTTAGAGTGGGAACGAACTTGGTTAGAGAGGGTACGAACTTTCTTAGAGCGTGTACGACATTTATTAGAGAGGGTTCGAACTTTGTTAGAGTGGGAACGGACTCTGTTAGAGAGGGTACGAACCTTGTTATAGAGGGTACGACCTCTGTTAGAGAGGGTACAAACTTTGTTAGAGTGGGTATGATCGTTGTTAGAGAGGGTGCGACCTTTGTTAGAGAGGGTACGACCTTTGTTAGAGAGGGTACGAACTTTGTTAGAGAGGGAACGAACTTTGTTAGAGTGGGTACGAACTTGGTTAGAGAGGGTACAAACTTTGTTCGAGAGTGTACGAACTTTGTTAGAGTGGGAACGAACTTGGTTAGAGAGGGTACGAACTTTGTTAGAGTAGGTACGAACTTTGTTAGAGAGGGTATGAACTTTGTTAGAGAGGGTACGAACTTGGTTAGAGAGGGTATGATCTTTGTTAAAGAGGGTACGAACTTTGTTAGAGAGGGTACGAATTTTGCTAGAGTGGGTACGAACTTTGTTAGAGAGGGTACGAACTTTGTTAGAGAGTGTACGACATTTGTTAGAGAGGGTACGAACTTTGTTAGAGTGGGAACGAACTTGGTTAGAGAGGGTACGAACTTGGTTAGAGAGGGTACGACCTTTGTTAGAGAAGGTACGACCTTTGTTAGAGAGGGTACGAACTTTGTTAGAGTAGGTACGAACTTTGTTAGAGAGGGTATGAACTTTGTTAGAGAGGGTACGAACTTAGTTAGAGAGGGTACGAACTTTGTTAGACAGGGTACAAACTTTGTGAGAGAGGGTAGGAACTTTGTTAGAGAGGGTACGAACTTGGTTAGAGAGGGTACGAACTTTGTTAGAGAGGGAACGAACTTTGTTAGAGTGGGTACGAACTTGGTTAGAGAGGGTACAAACTTTGTTCGAGAGTGTACGATCTTTGTTAGAGTGGGAACGAACATGGTTAGAGACGTACGAACTTTGTTAGAGAGGGTACGACCTTTGTTAGAGAGGGTACGACCTTTGTTAGAGAGGGTACGAACTTTGTTAGAGTAGGTACGAACTTTGCTAGAGTGCGTACGAACTTTGTTAGAGGGGGTACGACCTTTGTTAGAGAGGGTACGAACTTTGTTAGAGTGGGAACGAACTTAGTTAGAGAGGGTACGAACTTTGTTAGAGTGGGAACGAACTTGGTTAGAGAGGGTACGAACTTTCTTAGAGCGTGTACGACATTTATTAGAGAGGGTTCGAACTTTGTTAGAGTGGGAACGGACTCAATTAGAGAGGGTACGAACCTTGTTATAGAGGGTACGACCTCTGTTAGAGAGGGTACAAACTTTGTTAGAGTGGGTATGATCGTTGTTAGAGAGGGTGCGACCTTTGTTAGAGAGGGTACGACCTTTGTTAGAGAGGGTACGAACTTTGTTAGAGAGGGAACGAACTTTGTTAGAGTGGGTACGAACTTGGTTAGAGAGGGTACAAACTTTGTTCGAGAGTGTACGAACTTTGTTAGAGTGGGAACGAACTTGGTTAGAGAGGGTACGAACTTTGTTAGAGTAGGTACGAACTTTGTTAGAGAGGGTATGAACTTTGTTAGAGAGGGTACGAACTTGGTTAGAGAGGGTACGAACTTTGTTACAGAGGGTACGAACTTTCTTAGAGAGTGTACGACATTTATTAGAGAGGGTTCGAACTTTGATATAGTGGGAACGAATTCTGTTAGAGAGGGTACGAACCTTGTTATAGAGGGTACGACCTTTGTTAGAGAGGGTATGAACTTTGTTAGAGTGGGTATGATCTTTGTTAAAGAGGGTACGAACTTTGTTAGAGAGGGTACGAATTTTGCTAGAGTGGGTACGAACTTTGTTAGAGAGGGTACGAACTTTGTTAGAGAGTGTACGACATTTGTTAGAGAGGGTACGAACTTTGTTAGAGTGGGAACAAACTTGGTTAGAGAGGGTACGAACTTGGTTAGAGAGGGTACGACCTTTGTTAGAGAAGGTACGACCTTTGTTAGAGAGGGTACGAACTTTGTTAGAGTAGGTACGAACTTTGTTAGAGAGGGTATGAACTTTGTTAGAGAGGGTACGAACTTAGTTAGAGAGGGTACGAACTTTGTTAGACAGGGTACAAACTTTGTGAGAGAGGGTAGGAACTTTGTTAGAGAGGGTACGAACTTGGTTAGAGAGGGTACGAACTTTGTTAGAGAGGGAACGAACTTTGTTAGAGTGGGTACGAACTTGGTTAGAGAGGGTACAACTTTGTTCGAGAATGTACGAACTTTGTTAGAGTGGGAACGAACTTGGTTAGAGAGGGTACGAACTTTGCTAGAGTAGGTACGAACTTTGTTCGAGAGGGTATGAACTTTGTTAGAGAGGGTACGAACTTGGTTAGAGAGGGTACGAACTTTGTTAGAGAGGGTACGAACTTTCTTAGAGAGTGTACGACATTTATTAGAGAGGGTACGACCTTTGTTAGAGAGGGTACGACCTTTGTTAGAGATGGTACGAACTTTGTGAGAGTGGGTACGAACTTTGTTAGAGTTCATACGAGCTTTGTTAGAGGGGGTACGACCTTTGTTAGAGAGGGTACGAACTTTGTTAGAGAGGGAACGAACTTTGTTAGAATGGGTACGAACTTGGTTAGAGAGGGTACAAACTTTGTTCGAGAGTGTACGAACTTTGTTAGAGTGGGATTGAACTTGCTTAGAGAGGGTACGAACTTTGTTAGAGTAGGTACGAACTTTGTTAGAGAGGGTATGAACTTTGTTAGAGAGGGTACGAACTTGGTTAGAGAGGGTACGAACTTTGTTAGAGAGGGTACGAACTTTCTTAGAGAGTGTACGACATTTATTAGAGAGGGTTCGAACTTTGATATAGTGGGAACGAACTCTGTTAGAGAGGGTACGAACCTTGTTATAGAGGGTACGACCTTTGTTAGAGAGGGAATGAACTTTGTTAGAGTGGGTATGATCTTTGTTAAAGAGGGTACGAACTTTGTTAGAGAGGGTACGAATTTTGCTAGAGTGGGTACGAACTTTGTTAGGGAGGGTACGAACTTTGTTAGAGAGTGTACGACATTTGTTAGAGAGGGTACGAACTTTGTTAGTGTGGGAACGAACTTGGTTAGAGAGGGTACGAACTTGGTTAGAGAGGGTACGACCTTTGTTAGAGAAGGTACGACCTTTGTTAGAGAGGGTACGAACTTTGTTAGAGTAGGTACGAACTTTGTTAGAGAGGGTATGAACTTTGTTAGAGAGGGTACGAACTTAGTTAGAGAGGGTACGAACTTTGTTAGAGAGGGTATGAACTTTGTTAGAGAGGGTACGAACTTAGTTAGAGAGGGTACGAACTTTGTTAGACAGGGTACAAACTTTGTGAGAGAGGGTAGGAACTTTGTTAGAGAGGGTACGAACTTGGTTAGAGAGGGTACGAACTTTGTTAGAGAGGGAACGAACTTTGTTAGAGTGGGTACGAACTTGGTTAGAGAGGGTACAACTTTGTTCGAGAGTGTACGAACTTTGTTAGAGTGGGAACGAACTTGGTTAGAGAGGGTACGAACTTTGCTAGAGTAGGTACGAACTTTGTTCGAGAGGGTATGAACTTTGTTAGAGAGGGTACGAACTTGGTTAGAGAGGGTACGAACTTTGTTAGAGAGGGTACGAACTTTCTTAGAGAGTGTACGACATTTATTAGAGAGGGTACGACCTTTGTTAGAGAGGGTACGACCTTTGTTGGAGAGGGTACGACCTTTGTTAGAGAGGGTACGAACTTTGTGAGAGTGGGTACGAACTTTGTTAGAGTGCATACGAACTTTGTTAGAGGGGGTACGACCTTTGTTAGAGAGGGTACGAACTATGTTAGAGTGGGAACGAACTTGGTTAGAGAGGGTACGAACTTTGTTAGAGAGGGTACGACCTTTGTTAGAGAAGGTACGACCTTTGTTAGAGAGGGTACGAACTTTGTTAGAGTAGGTACGAACTTTGTTAGAGAGGGTATGAACTTTGTTAGAGAGGGTACGAACTTTGTTAGAGAGGGTACGAACTTTGTTAGACAGGGTACAAACTTTGAGAGAGAGGGTAGGAACTTTGTTAGAGAGGGTACGAACTTGGTTAGAGAGGGTACGAACTTTGTTAGAGAGGGAAGGAACTTTGTTAGACTGGGTACGAACTTGGTTAGAGAGGGTACAAACTTTGTTCGAGAGTGTACGAAATTTGTTAGAGTGGGAACGAACATGGTTAGAGAGGGTACGAATTTTGCTAGAGTGGGTACGAACTTTATTAGAGAGGGTACGAACTTTGTTAGAGAGTGTACGACATTTGTTAGAGAGGGTACGAACTTTGTTAGAGTGGGAACGAACTTGGTTAGAGAGGGTACGAACTTTGTTAGAGAAGGTACGAACTTTGTTAGGGAGGGTACGAACTTTGTTAGAGTGGGAACGAACTTGGTTAGAGAGGGTACGACCTTTGTTAGAGAAGGTACGACCTTTGTTAGAGAGGGAACGAACTTGGTTAGAGAGGGTACGAACTTGGTTAGAGAGGGTACGACCTTTGTTAGAGAGGGTACGAACTTTGTTAGAGTGGGTACGAACTTTGTTAGAGTGCGTACAAACTTTGTTAGAGTGGGAACGAACTTAGTTAGAGAGGGTACGAACTTTGTTAGAGTGGGAACGAACTTGGTTAGAGAGGGTACGAACCTTGTTATAGAGGGTATGACCTTTGTTAGAGAGGGTACGAACTTTGTTAGAGTGGGTATTATCTTTGTTAGAGAGGGTACGACCTTTGTTAGAGAGGGTACGACCTTTGTTAGAGAGGGGACGAACTTTGTGAGAGTGGGTACGAACTTTGTTAGAGTGCATACGAACTTTGTTAGAGGGGGTACGACCTTTGTTAGAGAGGGTACGAACTATGTTAGAGTGGGAACGAACTTAGTTAGAGAGGGTACGAACTTTGTTAGAGGGGGTACGACCTTTGTTAGAGAGGGTACGAACTTTGTGAGAGTGGGAACGAACTTGGTTAGAGAGGGTACGAACTTTCTTAGAGAGTGTACGACATTTATTAGAGAGGGTTCGAACTTTGTTAGAGTGGGAACGAACTCTGTTAGAGAGGGTACGAACTTTGTTATAGAGGGTACGACCTTTGTTAGAGAGGGTACGAACTTTGTTAGAGTGGCTATGATCTTTGTTAGAGAGGGTACGAACTTTGTTAGAGAGGGTACGAACTTTGTTAGAGAGGGTACGAATTTTGCTAGAGTGGGTACGAACTTTGTTAGAGAGGGTACAACTTTGTTAGAGAGTGTACGACATTTGTTAGAGAGGGTACGAACTTTGTTAGAGTGGGAACGAACTTGGTTAGAGAGGGTACGAACTTGGTTAGAGAGGGTACGACCTTTGTTAGAGAAGGTACGGCCTTTGTTAGAGAGGGTACGAACTTTGTTAGAGAGGGTACGAATTTTGCTAGAGTGGGTACGAACTTTGTTAGAGAGGGTTCGAACTTTGTTAGAGAGGGTACGAACTTTGTTAGAGAGGGTACGAATTTTGCTAGAGTGGGTACGAACTTTGTTAGAGAGGGTACAACTTTGTTAGAGAGTGTACGACATTTGTTAGAGAGGGTACGAACTTTGTTAGAGTGGGAACGAACTTGGTTAGAGAGGGTATGAACTTGGTTAGAGAGGGTACGACCTTTGTTAGAGAAGGTACGACCTTTGTTAGAGAGGGTACGAACTTTGTTAGAGTAGGTACGAACTTTGTTAGAGAGGGTATGAACTTTGTTAGAGAGGGTACGAACTTTGTTAGAGAGGGTACGAACTTTGTTAGACAGGGTACAAACTTTGAGAGAGAGGGTAGGAACTTTGTTAGAGAGGGTACGAACTTGGTTAGAGAGGGTACGAACTTTGTTAGAGAGGGAAGGAACTTTGTTAGACTGGGTACGAACTTTATTAGAGAGGGTACGAACTTTGTTAGAGTGGGAACGAACATGGTTAGAGAGGGTACGAATTTTGCTAGAGTGGGTACGAACTTTGTTAGAGAGGGTACGAATTTTGCTAGAGTGGGTACGAACTTTGTTAGAGAGGGTACAACTTTGTTAGAGAGTGTACGACATTTGTTAGAGAGGGTACGAACTTTGTTAGAGTGGGAACGAACTTGGTTAGAGAGGGTACGAACTTGGTTAGAGAGGGTACGACCTTTGTTAGAGAAGGTACGGCCTTTGTTAGAGAGGGTACGAACTTTGTTAGAGAGGGTACGAATTTTGCTAGAGTGGGTACGAACTTTGTTAGAGAGGGTTCGAACTTTGTTAGAGAGGGTACGAACTTTGTTAGAGAGGGTACGAATTTTGCTAGAGTGGGTACGAACTTTGTTAGAGAGGGTACAACTTTGTTAGAGAGTGTACGACATTTGTTAGAGAGGGTACGAACTTTGTTAGAGTGGGAACGAACTTGGTTAGAGAGGGTATGAACTTGGTTAGAGAGGGTACGACCTTTGTTAGAGAAGGTACGACCTTTGTTAGAGAGGGTACGAACTTTGTTAGAGTAGGTACGAACTTTGTTAGAGAGGGTATGAACTTTGTTAGAGAGGGTACGAACTTTGTTAGAGAGGGTACGAACTTTGTTAGACAGGGTACAAACTTTGAGAGAGAGGGTAGGAACTTTGTTAGAGAGGGTACGAACTTGGTTAGAGAGGGTACGAACTTTGTTAGAGAGGGAAGGAACTTTGTTAGACTGGGTACGAACTTTATTAGAGAGGGTACGAACTTTGTTAGAGTGGGAACGAACATGGTTAGAGAGGGTACGAATTTTGCTAGAGTGGGTACGAACTTTATTAGAGAGGGTACGAACTTTGTTAGAGAGTGTACGACATTTGTTAGAGAGGGTACGAACTTTGTTAGAGTGCGAACGAACTTGGTTAGAGAGGGTACGAACTTTGTTAGAGAAGGTACGAACTTTGTTAGGGAGGGTACGAACTTTGTTAGAGTGGGAACGAACTTGGTTAGAGAGGGTACGAACTTGGTTAGAGAGGGTACGACCTTTGTTAGAGAAGGTACGACCTTTGTTAGAGAGGGTACGAACTTTGTTAGAGTAGGTACGAACTTTGTTAGAGAGGGTATGAACTTTGTTAGAGAGGGTACGAACTTAGTTAGAGAGGGTACGAACTTTGTTAGACAGGGTACAAACTTTGTGAGAGAGGGTAGGAACTTTGTTAGAGAGGGTACGAACTTGGTTAGAGAGGGTACGAACTTTGTTAGAGAGGGAACGAACTTTGTTAGAGTGGGTACGAACTTGGTTAGAGAGGGTACAACTTTGTTCGAGAGTGTACGAACTTTGTTAGAGTGGGAACGAACTTGGTTAGAGAGGGTACGAACTTTGCTAGAGTAGGTACGAACTTTGTTCGAGAGGGTATGAACTTTGTTAGAGAGGGTACGAACTTGGTTAGAGAGGGTACGAACTTTGTTAGAGAGGGTAGGAACTTTCTTAGAGAGTGTACGACATTTATTAGAGAGGGTACGACCTTTGTTAGAGAGGGTACGACCTTTGTTAGAGAGGGTACGAACTTTGTGAGAGTGGGTACGAACTTTGTTAGAGTGCATACGAACTTTGTTAGAGGGGGTACGACCTTTGTTAGAGAGGGTACGAACTATGTTAGAGTGGGAACGAACTTAGTTAGAGAGGGTACGAACTTTGTTAGAGGGGGTACGACCTTTGATAGAGAGGGTACGAACTTTGTGAGAGTGGGAACGAACTTGGTTAGAGAGGGTACGAACTTTGTTAGAGTGGGTGCGAATTTTGCTAGAGTGGGTACGAACTTTGTTAGAGAGGGTACGAACTTTGTTAGAGAGTGTACGACATTTGTTAGAGAGGGTACGAACTTTGTTAGAGTGGGAACGAACTTGGTTAGAGAGGGTACGAACTTTGTTAGAGAGGGTACGACCTTTGTTAGAGAAGGTACGACCTTTGTTAGAGAGGGTACGAACTTTGTTAGAGTAGGTACGAACTTTGTTAGAGAGGGTATGAACTTTGTTAGAGAGGGTACGAACTTTGTTAGAGAGGGTACGAACTTTGTTAGACAGGGTACAAACTTTGAGAGAGAGGGTAGGAACTTTGTTAGAGAGGGTACGAACTTGGTTAGAGAGGGTACGAACTTTGTTAGAGAGGGAAGGAACTTTGTTAGACTGGGTACGAACTTGGTTAGAGAGGGTACAAACTTTGTTCGAGAGTGTACGAACTTTGTTAGAGTGGGAACGAACATGGTTAGAGAGGGTACGAATTTTGCTAGAGTGGGTACGAACTTTATTAGAGAGGGTACGAACTTTGTTAGAGAGTGTACGACATTTGTTAGAGAGGGTACGAACTTTGTTAGAGTGGGAACGAACTTGGTTAGAGAGGGTACGAACTTTGTTAGAGAAGGTACGAACTTTGTTAGGGAGGGTACGAACTTTGTTAGAGTGGGAACGAACTTGGTTAGAGAGGGTACGACCTTTGTTAGAGAAGGTACGACCTTTGTTAGAGAGGGTACGAACTTTGTTAGAGTAGGTACGAACTTTGTTAGAGAGGGTATGAACTTTGTTAGAGAGGGTACGAACTTTGTTAGAGAGGGTACGAACTTTGTTAGACAGGGTACAAACTTTGAGAGAGAGGGTAGGAACTTTGTTAGAGAGCGTACGAACTTGGTTAGAGAGGGTACGAACTTTGTTAGAGAGGGTACAAACTTTGAGAGAGAGGGTAGGAACTTTGTTAGAGAGGGTACGAACTTTGTTAGAGAGGGTACGAACTTTGTTAGAGAGGGTACGAATTTTGCTAGAGTGGGTACGAACTTTGTTCGAGAGGGTACGAACTTTGTTAGAGAGTGTACGACATTTGTTAGAGAGGGTACGAACTTTGTTAGAGTGGGAACGAACTTGGTTAGAGAGGGTACGAACTTGGTTAGAGAGGGTACGACCTTTGTTAGAGAGGGTACGAACTTTGTTAGAGTGGGTACGAACTTTGTTAGAGTGCGTACAAACTTTGTTAGAGTGGGAACGAACTCAGTTAGAGAGGGTACGAACTTTGTTAGAGTGGGAACGAACTTGGTTAGAGAGGGTACGAACCTTGTTATAGAGGGTATGACCTTTGTTAGAGAGGGTACGAACTTTGTTAGAGTGGGTATTATCTTTGTTAGAGAGGGTACGACCTTTGTTAGAGAGGGTACGACCTTTGTTAGAGAGGGTACGAACTTTGTGAGAGTGGGTACGAACTTTGTTAGAGTGCATACGAACTTTGTTAGAGGGGGTACGACCTTTGTTAGAGAGGGTACGAACTATGTTAGAGTGGGAACGAACTTAGTTAGAGAGGGTACGAACTTTGTTAGAGGGGGTACGACCTTTGTTAGAGAGGGTACGAACTTTGTGAGAGTGGGAACGAACTTGGTTAGAGAGGGTACGAACTTTCTTAGAGAGTGTACGACATTTATTAGAGAGGGTTCGAACTTTGTTAGAGTGGGAACGAACTCTGTTAGAGAGGGTACGAACTTTGTTATGGAGGGTACGACCTTTGTTAGAGAGGGTACGAACTTTGTTAGAGTGGCTATGATCTTTGTTAGAGAGGGTACGAACTTTGTTAGAGAGGGTACGAACTTTGTTAGAGAGGGTACGAATTTTGCTAGAGTGGGTACGAACTTTGTTAGAGAGGGTACAACTTTGTTAGAGAGTGTACGACATTTGTTAGAGAGGGTACGAACTTTGTTAGAGTGGGAACGAACTTGGTTAGAGAGGGTACGAACTTGGTTAGAGAGGGTACGACCTTTGTTAGAGAAGGTATGGCCTTTGTTAGAGAGGGTACGAACTTTGTTAGAGAGGGTACGAATTTTGCTAGAGTGGGTACGAACTTTGTTAGAGAGGGTTCGAACTTTGTTAGAGAGGGTACGAACTTTGTTAGAGAGGGTACGAATTTTGCTAGAGTGGGTACGAACTTTGTTAGAGAGGGTACAACTTTGTTAGAGAGTGTACGACATTTGTTAGAGAGGGTACGAACTTTGTTAGAGTGGGAACGAACTTGGTTAGAGAGGGTACGAACTTGGTTAGAGAGGGTACGACCTTTGCTAGAGAAGGTACGGCCTTTGTCAGAGAGGGTACGAACTTTGTTAGAGAGGGTACGAATTTTGCTAGAGTGGGTACGAACTTTGTTAGAGAGGGTACGAACTTTGTTAGAGAGTGTACGACATTTGTTAGAGAGGGTACGAACTTTGTTAGAGTGGGTACAAACTTTGAGAGAGAGGGTAGGAACTTTGTTAGAGAGGGTACGAACTTGGTTAGACAGGGTACGAACTTTGTTAGAGAGGGAACGAACTTTGTTAGAGTGGGTACGAACTTGGTTAGAGAGGGTACAAACTTTGTTCGAGAGTGTACGAACTTTGTTAGAGTGGGAACGAACTTGGTTAGAGACGTACGATCTTTGTTAGAGAGGGTACGACCTTTGTTAAAGAGGGTACGACCTTTGTTAGAGAGGGTACGAACTTTGTTAGAGTGGGTACGAACTTTGTTAGAGTGCGTACGAACTTTGTTAGAGGGGGTACGACCTTTGTTAGAGAGGGTACGAACTTTGTTAGAGTGGGAACGAACTTAGTTAGAGAGGGTACGAACTTTGTTAGAGGGGGTACGACCTTTGTTAGAGAGGGTACGAACTTTGTTAGAGTGGGATGAACTTGGTTAGAGAGGGTACGAACTTTCTTAGAGAGTGTACGACATTTATTAGAGAGGGTACGAACTTTGTTAGAGTGGGAACGAACTTAGTTAGAGAGGGTACGAACTTTGTTAGAGGGGGTACGACCTTTGTTAGAGAGGGTACGAACTTTGTTAGAGTGGGAACGAACTTGGTTAGAGAGGGTACGAACTTTCTTAGAGTGTGTACGACATTTATTAGAGAGGGTTCGAACTTTGATAGAGTGGGAACGAACTCTGTTAGAGAGGGTACGAACCTTGTTATAGAGGGCACGACCTTTGTTAGAGAGGGTACGAACTTTGTTAGAGTGGGTATGATCTTTGATATAGAGGGTACGACCTTTGTTAGAGAGGGTACGACCTTTGTTAGAGAGGGTACGAACTTTGTTAGAGTGGGAACGAACTTGGTTAGAGAGGGTACGAACTTGGTTAGAGAGGGTACGACCTTTGTTAGAGAGGGTACGAACTTTGTTAGAGTGGGTACGAACTTTGTTAGAGTGCGTACAAACTTTGTTAGAGTGGGAACGAACTTAGTTAGAGAGGGTACGAACTTTGTTAGAGTGGGAACGAACTTGGTTAGAGAGGGTACGAACCTTGTTATAGAGGGTATGACCTTTGTTAGAGAGGGTACGAACTTTGTTAGAGTGGGTATTATCTTTGTTAGAGAGGGTACGACCTTTGTTAGAGAGGGTACGACCTTTGTTAGAGATGGTACGAACTTTGTGAGAGTGGGTACGAACTTTGTTAGAGTGCATACGAACTTTGTTAGAGGGGGTACGACCTTTGTTAGAGAGGGTACGAACTATGTTAGAGTGGGAACGAACTTAGTTAGAGAGGGTACGAACTTTGTTAGAGGGGGTACGACCTTTGTTAGAGAGGGTACGAACTTTGTGAGAGTGGGAACGAACTTGGTTAGAGAGGGTACGAACTTTCTTAGAGAGTGTACGACATTTATTAGAGAGGGTTCGAACTTTGTTAGAGTGGGAACGAACTCTGTTAGAGAGGGTACGAACTTTGTTATAGAGGGTACGACCTTTGTTAGAGAGGGTACGAACTTTGTTAGAGTGGCTATGATCTTTGTTAGAGAGGGTACGAACTTTGTTAGAGAGGGTACGAACTTTGTTAGAGAGGGTACGAATTTTGCTAGAGTGGGTACGAACTTTGTTAGAGAGGGTACAACTTTGTTAGAGAGTGTACGACATTTGTTAGAGAGGGTACGAACTTTGTTAGAGTGGGAACGAACTTGGTTAGAGAGGGTACGAACTTGGTTAGAGAGGGTACGACCTTTGTTAGAGAAGGTACGGCCTTTGTTAGAGAGGGTACGAACTTTGTAAGAGAGGGTACGACCTTTGTTAGAGAGGGTACGAACTTTGTTAGAGTGGGAACGAACTTGGTTAGAGAGGGTACGAACTTGGTTAGAGAGGGTACGACCTTTGTTAGAGAGGGTACGAACTTTGTTAGAGTGGGTACGAACTTTGTTAGAGTGCGTACAAACTTTGTTAGAGTGGGAACGAACTTAGTTAGAGAGGGTACGAACTTTGTTAGAGTGGGAACGAACTTCGTTAGAGAGGGTACGAACCTTGTTATAGAGGGTATGACCTTTGTTAGAGAGGGTACGAACTTTGTTAGAGTGGGTATTATCTTTGTTAGAGAGGGTACGACCTTTGTTAGAGAGGGTACGACCTTTGTTAGAGAGGGTACGAACTTTGTGAGAGTGGGTACGAACTTTGTTAGAGTGCATACGAACTTTGTTAGAGGGGGTACGACCTTTGTTAGAGAGGGTACGAACTATGTTAGAGTGGGAACGAACTTAGTTAGAGAGGGTACGAACTTTGTTAGAGGGGGTACGACCTTTGTTAGAGAGGGTACGAACTTTGTGAGAGTGGGAACGAACTTGGTTAGAGAGGGTACGAACTTTCTTAGAGAGTGTACGACATTTATTAGAGAGGGTTCGAACTTTGTTAGAGTGGGAACGAACTCTGTTAGAGAGGGTACGAACTTTGTTATAGAGGGTACGACCTTTGTTAGAGAGGGTACGAACTTTGTTAGAGTGGCTATGATCTTTGTTAGAGAGGGTACGAACTTTGTTAGAGAGGGTACGAACTTTGTTAGAGAGGGTACGAACTTTGTGAGAGTGGGAACGAACTTGGTTAGAGAGGGTACGAACTTTCTTAGAGAGTGTACGACATTTATTAGAGAGGGTTCGAACTTTGTTAGAGTGGGAACGAACTCTGTTAGAGAGGGTACGAACTTTGTTATAGAGGGTACGACCTTTGTTAGAGAGGGTACGAACTTTGTTAGAGTGGCTATGATCTTTGTTAGAGAGGGTACGAACTTTGTTAGAGAGGGTACGAACTTTGTTAGAGAGGGTACGAATTTTGCTAGAGTGGGTACGAACTTTGTTAGAGAGGGTACAACTTTGTTAGAGAGTGTACGACATTTGTTAGAGAGGGTACGAACTTTGTTAGAGTGGGAACGAACTTGGTTAGAGAGGGTACGAACTTGGTTAGAGAGGGTACGACCTTTGTTAGAGAAGGTACGGCCTTTGTTAGAGAGGGTACGAACTTTGTTAGAGAGGGTACGAATTTTGCTAGAGTGGGTACGAACTTTGTTAGAGAGGGTTCGAACTTTGTTAGAGAGGGTACGAACTTTGTTAGAGAGGGTACGAATTTTGCTACAGTGGGTACGAACTTTGTTAGAGAGGGTACAACTTTGTTAGAGTGCGTACAAACTTTGTTAGAGTGGGAACGAACTTAGTTAGAGAGGGTACGAACTTTGTTAGAGTGGGAACGAACTTCGTTAGAGAGGGTACGAACCTTGTTATAGAGGGTATGACCTTTGTTAGAGAGGGTACGAACTTTGTTAGAGTGGGTATTATCTTTGTTAGAGAGGGTACGACCTTTGTTAGAGAGGGTACGACCTTTGTTAGAGAGGGTACGAACTTTGTTAGATTGGGTATGATCTTTGTTAGAGAGGGTACGAACTTTGTTAGAGATGGTACGAATTTTACTAGAGTGGGTACGAACTTTGTTAGAGAGGGTACGAACTTTGATAGAGAGTGTACGACATTTGTTAGAGAGGGTACGAACTTTGTTAGAGTGGGAACGAACTTGGTTAGAGAGGGTACGAACTTGGTTAGAGAGGGTACGACCTTTGTTAGAGAGGGTACGAACTTTGTTAGAGTGGGTACGAACTTTGTTAGAGTGCGTACAAACTTTGTTAGAGTGGGAACGAACTTAGTTAGAGAGGGTACGAACTTTGTTAGAGTGGGAACGAACTTGGTTAGAGAGGGTACGAACCTTGTTATAGAGGGTATGACCTTTGTTAGAGAGGGTACGAACTTTGTTAGAGTGGGTATTATCTTTGTTAGAGAGGGTACGACCTTTGTTAGAGAGGGTACGACCTTTGTTAGAGAGGGTACGAACTTTGTGAGAGTGGGTACGAACTTTGTTAGAGTGCATACGAACTTTGTTAGAGGGGGTACGACCTTTGTTAGAGAGGGTACGAACTATGTTAGAGTGGGAACGAACTTAGTTAGAGAGGGTACGAACTTTGTTAGAGGGGGTACGACCTTTGTTAGAGAGGGTACGAACTTTGTGAGAGTGGGAACGAACTTGGTTAGAGAGGGTACGAACTTTCTTAGAGAGTGTACGACATTTATTAGAGAGGGTTCGAACTTTGTTAGAGTGGGAACGAACTCTGTTAGAGAGGGTACGAACTTTGTTATAGAGGGTACGACCTTTGTTAGAGAGGGTACGAACTTTGTTAGAGTGGCTATGATCTTTGTTAGAGAGGGTACGAACTTTGTTAGAGAGGGTACGAACTTTGTTAGAGAGGGTACGAATTTTGCTAGAGTGGGTACGAACTTTGTTAGAGAGGGTACAACTTTGTTAGAGAGTGTACGACATTTGTTAGAGAGGGTACGAACTTTGTTAGAGTGGGAACGAACTTGGTTAGAGAGGGTACGAACTTGGTTAGAGAGGGTACGACCTTTGTTAGAGAAGGTACGGCCTTTGTTAGAGAGGGTACGAACTTTGTAAGAGAGGGTACGACCTTTGTTAGAGAGGGTACGAACTTTGTTAGAGTGGGAACGAACTTGGTTAGAGAGGGTACGAACTTGGTTAGAGAGGGTACGACCTTTGTTAGAGAGGGTACGAACTTTGTTAGAGTGGGTACGAACTTTGTTAGAGTGCGTACAAACTTTGTTAGAGTGGGAACGAACTTAGTTAGAGAGGGTACGAACTTTGTTAGAGTGGGAACGAACTTCGTTAGAGAGGGTACGAACCTTGTTATAGAGGGTATGACCTTTGTTAGAGAGGGTACGAACTTTGTTAGAGTGGGTATTATCTTTGTTAGAGAGGGTACGACCTTTGTTAGAGAGGGTACGACCTTTGTTAGAGAGGGTACGAACTTTGTGAGAGTGGGTACGAACTTTGTTAGAGTGCATACGAACTTTGTTAGAGGGGGTACGACCTTTGTTAGAGAGGGTACGAACTATGTTAGAGTGGGAACGAACTTAGTTAGAGAGGGTACGAACTTTGTTAGAGGGGGTACGACCTTTGTTAGAGAGGGTACGAACTTTGTGAGAGTGGGAACGAACTTGGTTAGAGAGGGTACGAACTTTCTTAGAGAGTGTACGACATTTATTAGAGAGGGTTCGAACTTTGTTAGAGTGGGAACGAACTCTGTTAGAGAGGGTACGAACTTTGTTATAGAGGGTACGACCTTTGTTAGAGAGGGTACGAACTTTGTTAGAGTGGCTATGATCTTTGTTAGAGAGGGTACGAACTTTGTTAGAGAGGGTACGAACTTTGTTAGAGAGGGTACGAACTTTGTGAGAGTGGGAACGAACTTGGTTAGAGAGGGTACGAACTTTCTTAGAGAGTGTACGACATTTATTAGAGAGGGTTCGAACTTTGTTAGAGTGGGAACGAACTCTGTTAGAGAGGGTACGAACTTTGTTATAGAGGGTACGACCTTTGTTAGAGAGGGTACGAACTTTGTTAGAGTGGCTATGATCTTTGTTAGAGAGGGTACGAACTTTGTTAGAGAGGGTACGAACTTTGTTAGAGAGGGTACGAATTTTGCTAGAGTGGGTACGAACTTTGTTAGAGAGGGTACAACTTTGTTAGAGAGTGTACGACATTTGTTAGAGAGGGTACGAACTTTGTTAGAGTGGGAACGAACTTGGTTAGAGAGGGTACGAACTTGGTTAGAGAGGGTACGACCTTTGTTAGAGAAGGTACGGCCTTTGTTAGAGAGGGTACGAACTTTGTTAGAGAGGGTACGAATTTTGCTAGAGTGGGTACGAACTTTGTTAGAGAGGGTTCGAACTTTGTTAGAGAGGGTACGAACTTTGTTAGAGAGGGTACGAATTTTGCTACAGTGGGTACGAACTTTGTTAGAGAGGGTACAACTTTGTTAGAGAGTGTACGACATTTGTTAGAGAGGGTACGAACTTTGTTAGAGTGGGAACGAACTTGGTTAGAGAGGGTACGAACTTGGTTAGAGAGGGTACGACCTTTGCTAGAGAAGGTACGGCCTTTGTCAGAGAGGGTACGAACTTTGTTAGAGAGGGTACGAATTTTGCTAGAGTGGGTACGAACTTTGTTAGAGAGGGTACGAACTTTGTTAGAGAGTGTACGACATTTGTTAGAGAGGGTACGAACTTTGTTAGAGTGGGTACAAACTTTGAGAGAGAGGGTAGGAACTTTGTTAGAGAGGGTACGAACTTGGTTAGAGAGGGTACGAACTTTGTTAGAGAGGGAACGAACTTTGTTAGAGTGGGTACGAACTTGGTTAGAGAGGGTACAAACTTTGTTCGAGAGTGTACGAACTTTGTTAGAGTGGGAACGAACTTGGTTAGAGACGTACGAACTTTGTTAGAGAGGGTACGACCTTTGTTAAAGAGGGTACGACCTTTGTTAGAGAGGGTACGAACTTTGTTAGAGTGGGTACGAACTTTGTTAGAGTGCGTACGAACTTTGTTAGAGGGGGTACGACCTTTGTTAGAGAGGGTACGAACTTTGTTAGAGTGGGAACGAACTTAGTTAGAGAGGGTACGAACTTTGTTAGAGGGGGTACGACCTTTGTTAGAGAGGGTACGAACTTTGTTAGAGTGGGATGAACTTGGTTAGAGAGGGTACGAACTTTCTTAGAGAGTGTACGACATTTATTAGAGAGGGTACGAACTTTGTTAGAGTGGGAACGAACTTAGTTAGAGAGGGTACGAACTTTGTTAGAGGGGGTACGACCTTTGTTAGAGAGGGTACGAACTTTGTTAGAGTGGGAACGAACTTGGTTAGAGAGGGTACGAACTTTCTTAGAGTGTGTACGACATTTATTAGAGAGGGTTCGAACTTTGATAGAGTGGGAACGAACTCTGTTAGAGAGGGTACGAACCTTGTTATAGAGGGCACGACCTTTGTTAGAGAGGGTACGAACTTTGTTAGAGTGGGTATGATCTTTGATATAGAGGGTACGACCTTTGTTAGAGAGGGTACGACCTTTGTTAGAGAGGGTACGAACTTTGTTAGAGTGGGTACGAACTTTGTTAGAGTGCATACGAACTTTGTTAGAGGGGGTACGACCTTTGTTAGAGACGGTACGAACTTTGTTAGAGTGGGAACGAACTTAGTTAGAGAGGGTACGAACTTTGTTAGAGGGGGTACGACCTTTGTTAGAGAGGGTACGAACTTTGTTAGAGTGGGAACGAACTTGGTTAGATAGGGTACGAACTTTCTTAGAGAGTGTACGACATTTATTAGAGAGGGTTCGAACTTTGTTAGAGTGGGAACGAACTCTGTTAGAGAGGGTACGAACGTTGTTATAGAGGGACGACCTTTGTTAGAGAGGGTACGAACTTTGTTAGAGTGGGTACGATCTTTGTTAGAGAGGGTACGAACTTTGTTAGAGAGGGTACGAACTTTGTTAGAGAGGGTACGAACTTTGTTAGAGAGGGAACGAACTTTGTTAGAGTGGGTACGAACTTTCTTGGAGGGGTACCAACTTTGTTGGAGAGGGTACGAACTTTGTTCGAGAGGGTACGAACTTTGTTAGAGTGGGTACGAACTTGGTTAGAGAGGGTAGGAACCTTGTTCGAGAGGGAAGGAACTTTGTTCGAGAGGATAAGAACTTTTTAGAGGGGGTAAGAACTTTGTTAGAGAGGGTACGACCTTTGTTAGAGTGAGTGCGAACTTTGTTAGAGTGGGTACAAGCTTTGTCAGAGAGGGTACAAACTTTGTTAGAGAGGGTACGAACTTTGTTAGAGAGGGTACGAACTTTGTTAGAGTGGGAACGAACTTGGTTAGAGAGGGTACGATCTTTGTGAGAGAGGGTACGAACTTTGTTAGAGAGGGTACCAACATTGTTAGAGTGGGAACGAACTTGGTTAGAGAGGGTACGAACTTTGTTAGAGAGGGTACGAACTTTGTTAGACAGGGTACAAACTTTTTAAGAGAGGGTAGGAACTTTGTTAGAGAGGGTACGAACTTGGTTAGAGAGGGTACGAACTTTGTTAGAGAGGGAACGAACCTTGTTAGAGTGGGTACGAACTTGGTTAGAGAGGGTACAAACTTTGTTCGAGAGTGTACGAACTTTGTTAGAGTGGGAACGAACTTGGTTAGAGAGGGTACGAACTTTGTTAGAGTACGTACGAACATTGTTAGAGAGGGTATGGACTTTGTTAGAGAGGGTACGAACTTGGGTAGAGAGGGTACGAACTTTGTTAGAGAGGGTACGAACTTTCTTAGAGAGTGTACGACATTTATTAGAGAGGGTTCGAACTTTGTTAGAGTGGGAACGAACTCTGTTAGAGACGGTACGAACCTTGTTATAGAGGGTACGACCTTTGTTAGAGAGGGTACGAACTTTGTTAGAGTGGGTATGATCTTTGTTAGAGAGGGTACGAACTTTGTTAGACAGGGTACAAACTTTGTGAGAGAGGGTAGGAACTTTGTTAGAGAGGGTACGAACTTGGTTAGAGAGGGTACGAACTTTGTTAGACAGGGTACAAACTTTGAGAGAGAGGGTAGGAACTTTGTTAGAGAGGGTACGAACTTGGTTAGAGAGGGTACGAACTTTGTTAGAGAGGGAACGAACTTTGTTAGAGTGGATACGAACTTGGTTAGAGAGGGTACAAACTCTGTTCGAGAGTGTACGAACTTTGTTAGAGTGGGAACGAACTTGGTTAGAGAGGGTACGAACTTCGTTAGACAGGGTACAAACTTTGAGAGAGAGGGTAGGAACTTTGTTAGAGAGGGTACGAACTTGGTTAGAGAGGGTACGAACTTTTTTAGAGAGGGTACGAACTTTCTTAGAGAGTGTACGACATTTATTAGAGAGGGTTCGAACTTTGTTAGAGTGGGAACGAACTCTGTTAGAGAGGGTACGAACGTTGTTATAGAGGGACGACCTTTGTTAGAGAGGGTACGAACTTTGTTAGAGTGGGTATGATCTTTGTTAGAGAGGGTACGAACTTTGTTAGAGAGGGTACGAACTTTGTTAGAGAGGGTACGAACTTTGTTAGAGAGGGAACGAACTTTGTTAGAGTGGGTACGAACTTTCTTGGAGGGGTACCAACTTTGTTGGAGAGGGTACGAACTTTGTTCGAGAGGGTACGAACTTTGTTAGAGTGGGTACGAACTTGGTTTGAGAGGGTAGGAACCTTGTTCGAGAGGGAAGGAACTTTGTTCGAGAGGATAAGAACTTTTTAGAGGGGGTAAGAACTTTGTTAGAGAGGGTACGACCTTTGTTAGAGTGAGTGCGAACTTTGTTAGAGTGGGTACAAGCTTTGTCAGAGAGGGTACAAACTTTGTTAGAGAGGGTACGAACTTTGTTAGAGAGGGTACGAACTTTGTTAGAGTGGGAACGAACTTGGTTAGAGAGGGTACGATCTTTGTGAGAGAAGGTACGAACTTTGTTAGAGAGGGTACCAACATTGTTAGAGTGGGAACGAACTTGGTTAGAGAGGGTACGAACTTTGTTAGGGAGGGTACGACCTTTGCTACAGTGGGAACGAACTTGGGTAGAGAGGGTACGAACTTTCTTAGAGAGGGTATGACCTTTGTTAGAGAGGGTACAACCTTTGTTAGAGAGGGTACGAACTTTGTTAGAGAGGGTACGAACTTTGTGAGAAAGGGTATGAACTTTGTTAGAGAGGGTACAACCTTTGTCTGAGAGGGTACGAAGTTTGTTAGAGAGGGTACGAACTTTGTTGGAGGGGGAACGACCTTTGTTAGAGAGGGTAGGGACTTTGTTCGAGAGGGTACGAGCTTTGTTAGAGAGGGTACGAACTTTGTTAGAGAGGGAACGAACAGTGTTAGAGTGGGTAAGAACTTGGTTGGAGAGGGTAGGGACTTTGTTCGAGAGGGTACGAGGTTCGTCAGAGAGGGTACAAACTTTGTTAGAGAGCGTACCAACTTTATTAGAGAGGGAACGAACTTTGTTAGAGTGGGTACGAACTTGGTTAGAGAAGGTACGAACTTTGTGAGAGAGGGTAGGAACTTTGTGAGAGAGGGTATCAACTTTGTTACAGAGGGTACAACCTTTGTTAGTGAGGGTACAAACTTTGATAGAGTGGGAACGAACTTGGTTAAAGAGGGTACGAACTTTGTTAGGGAGGGTACGACCCTTGTTACAGTGGGAAGGAACTTGGGTAGAGAGGGTACGAACTTTGTTAGAGAGGGTACGATCTTTGATAGAGAGGGTGCGAACTTTGTCAGAGTGGGAATGAACTTGGTTAGAGAGGGTACGAACTTTGTTAGAGAGGGTACGACATTTGTTAGTGAGGGTACGAACTTTATTAGAGTGGGAACGAACTTGGTTAGAGAGGGTACGAACTTTGTTAGGGAGGGTACGACCTTTGTTACAGTGGGAACGAACTTGGGTAGAGAGGGTACGAACTTTGTTAGAGAGGGTACAACCTTTGTTTGAGAGGGTACGAAGTTTGTTAGAGAGGGTACGAACTTTGTTAGAGAGGGAACGACCTTTGATAGAGTGGGTATGAACTTGGTTAGAGAGGATATGAACTTTGTTAGAGAGGGTAGGGACTTTGTTCGAGAGGCTACGAGCTTTGTTAGAGAGGGTAAGAACTTTGTTAGAGGGGGTAAGAACTTTGTTAGAGAGGTTACGACCTTTGTTAGAGAGAGTACAAACTTTGTTAGAGTGGGTACGAGGTTTGTCAGAGAGGGTACAAACTTCGTTAGAGAGGGTACGAACTTTGTTAGAGAGGGAACGAACTGTGTTAGAGTGGGTAAGAACTTGGTTAGAGAGGGTAGGGACTTTGTTCGAGAGGGTACGAGCTTCATCAGAGAGGGTACAAACTTTGTTAGAGAGGGTACCAACTTTATTAGAGAGGGAACGAACTTTGTTAGAGTGGGTACGAACTTGGTTAGAGAAGGTACGAACTTTGTGAGAGAGGGTAGGAACTTTGTGAGAGAGGGTACGAACTTTGTTAGAGAGGGTACGAATTTTGTTAGAGTGGGTACGAACTTGGTTAGAGAGGATACGAACTTTGTTAGAGAGGGTACGAACTTTGTTAGAGAGGGTACCAATTTTGTCTAAGAGGGTACGAACTTTGTTAGAGAGGGTACGAACTTTGTTAGAGGGGGAACGAACTTTGTTAGAGTGGGTACGAAATTTATTGGAGAGGGTACGAACTTTGTTGGAGAGGGTACGAACTTTGTTCGAGAGGGTACGAACTTTATTAGAGTGGGAACGAACTTTGTTAGAGAGGGTAGGGACTTTGTTCGAGAGGGTACGAGCTTCATCAGAGAGGGTACAAACTTTGTTAGAGAGGGTACCAACTTTGTCTAAGAGGGTACGAACTTTGTTAGAGAGGGTACGAACTTTGTTCGAGAGGCTACCAGCTTTGTTAGAGAGGGTAAGAACTCTGTTAGAGGGGGTAAGAACTTTGTTAGAGAGGGTACGACCTTTGTTAGAGAGAGTACGAACTTTGTTAGAGTGGGTACGAGCTTCGTCAGAGAGGGTACAAACTTTGTTAGAGAGGGTACCAACTTTATTAGAGAGGGAACGAACTTTGTTAGAGTGGGTACGAACTTGGTTAGAGAAGGTACGAACTTTGTGAGAGAGGGTAGGAACTTTGTGAGACAGGGGACGAACTTTGTTAGAGAGGGTATGAATTTTTTTAGAGTGGGTACGAACTTGGTTAGGGAGGATACGAACTTTGTTAGAGAGGGTACGAACTCTGTTAGAGAGAGTACCAACTTTGTCTAAGAGGGTACGAACTTTGTTAGAGAGGGTACGAACTTTGTTAGAGGGGGAACGAACTTTGTTAGAGTGGGTACGAACTTTGTTGGAGAGGGTACGAACTTTGTTGGAGAGGGTATGAACTTTGTTCAAGAGGGTACGAACTTGGTTAGGGAGGATACGAACTTTGTTAGAGAGGGTACGAACTTGGTTAGAGAGGGTACGAACTTTGTTAGAGTACGTACGAACATTGTTAGAGAGGGTATGAACTTTGTTAGAGAGGGTACGAACTTTGTTATAGTGGGAACGAACTTACTTAGAGAGGGTACGAACTTTGTTAGAGGGGGTACGACCTTTGTTAGAGAGGGTACGAACTTTGTTAGAGTGGGAACGAACTTGGTTAGAGAGGGCACGAACTTTCTTAGAGAGTGTACGACATTTATTACAGAGGGTTCGAACTTTGTTAGAGTGGGAACGAACTCTGTTAGAGAGGGTACGAACCTTGTTATAGAGGGTACGACCTTTTTTAGAGAGGGTATGAACTTTGTTAGAGTGGGTATGATCTTTGTTAGAGAGGGTACGAACTTTGTTAGAGAGGGTACGAATTTTGCTAGAGTGGGTACGAACTTTGTTAGAGAGGGTACGAACTTTGTTAGAGAGTGTACGACATTTGTTAGAGAGGGTACGAACTTTCTTAGAGTGGGAACGAACTTGGTTAGAGAGGGTACGAACTTGGTTAGAGAGGGTACGACCTTTGTTAGAGAAGGTACGACCTTTGTTAGAGAGGGTACGAACTTTGTTAGAGTAGGTACGAACTTTGTTAGAGAGGGTATGAACTTTGTTAGAGAGGGTACGAACTTGGTTAGAGAGGGTACGAACTTTGTTAGAGAGGGTACGAACTTTGTTAGAGAGGGTACAAACTTTCTTAGAGAGTGTACGACATTTATTAGAGAGGGTTCGAACTTTGTTAGAATGGAAACGAACTCTGTTAGAGAGGGTACGAACCTTGTTATAGAGGGTACGACCTTTGTTAGAGAGGGTACGAACTTTGTTAGATTGGGTATGATCTTTGTTAGAGAGGGTACGAACTTTGTTAGAGATGGTACGAATTTTACTAGAGTGGGTACGAACTTTGTTAGAGAGGGTACGAACTTTGATAGAGAGTGTACGACATTTGTTAGAGAGGGCACGAACTTTGTTAGAGTGGGAACGAACTTGGTTAGAGAGGGTACAAACTTTGTTAGAGAGGTTACGACCTTTGTTAGAGAAGGTACGACCTTTGTTAGAGAGGGTACGAACTTTGTTAAAGTAGGTACGAACTTTGTTAGAGAGGGTATTAACTTTGGTAGAGAGGGTACGAACTTGGTTAGAGAGGGTACGAACTTTGTTAGAGAGGGAACGAACTTTGTTAGAGTGGGTACGAACTTTGTTAGAGACGGTACAAACTTTGTTCGAGAGTGTACGAACTTTGTTAGAGTGGGAACGAACTTGGTTAGAGACGTACGAACTTTGTTAGAGAGGGTACGACCTTTGTTAGACAGGGTACGACCTTTGTTAGAGAGGGTACGAACTTTGTTAGAGTGGGTACGAACTTTGTTAGAGTGCGTACGAACTTTGTTAGAGGGGGTACGACCTTTGTTAGAGAGGGTACGAACTTTGTTAGAGTGGGAACGAACTTAGTTAGAGAGGGTACGACCTTTGTTAGTGAGGGTACGAACTTTGTTAGAGTGGGAACGAACTTACTTAGAGAGGGTACGAACTTTGTTAGAGGGGGTACGACCTTTGTTAGAGAGGGTACGAACTTTGTTAGAGTGGGAACGAACATGGTTAGAGAGGGTACGAACTTTCTTAGAGAGTGTACGACATTTATTAGAGAGGGTTCGAACTTTGTTAGAGTGGGAACAAACTCTGTTACAGAGGGTACGAACCTTGTTATAGAGGGTACGACCTTTGTTAGAGAGGGTACGAACTTTGTTAGAGTGGGAACAAACTTAGTTAGAGAGGGTACGAACTTTGTTAGAGGGGGTACGGCCTTTGTTAGAGAGGGTACGAACTTGGTTAGCGAGGGTACGAACTTTGTTAGAGAGTGTACGACATTTGTTAGAGAGGGTACGAACTTTGTTAGAGTGGGAACGAACTTGGTTAGAGAGGGTACGAACTTGGTTAGAGAGGGTACGACCTTTGTTAGACAGGGTACGACCTTTGTTAGAGAGGCTACGAACTTTGTTAGAGTAGGTACAAACTTTGTTAGAGAGGGTACGAACTTGGTTAGAGAGGGTACGAACTTTGTTCGAGAGGGTACGAACTTTGTTAGAGTGGGAACGAACTTGGTTAGAGAGGTACGAACTTTGTTAGAGAGGGTACGACCTTTGTTAGTGAGGGTACGACCTTTGTTAGAGAGGGTACGAACTTTGTTAGAGTAGGTAGGAACTTTGTTAGAGAGGGTACGAACTACGTTAGAGAGGGTACGAACTTTGTTGGACAGGGTACGAACTTTGTGAGAGAGGGTATGAACTTTGTTAGAGTGGGAACGAACTCTGTTAGAGAGGGTACGAACCTTGTTATAGAGCGTACGACCTTTGTTAGAGAGGGTCCGAACTTTGTTAGAGTGGGAATGAACTTGGTTAGAGAAGGTACGAACTTTGTGAGAGAGGGTACGAACTTTGTTAGAGAGGGTACGAACTTTGTGAGAGAGGGTACGACCTTTGTTCGAGAGGGTACGAACTTTGTTAGACAGGGTACGAACTTTGTTAGAGTGGGAATGAACTCGGTCAGAGTGGGAACGAACTTGGTTAGAGAGGGTACGACCTTTGTTAGAGAGGGTACGACCTTTATTAGAGAGGGTAAGACCTTTGTTAGAGAGGTACGAACCTTGTGAGAGAGGGTAAGAACTTTGTGATAGGGTGTATGAACTTTGTGAAAGGGGGAACGAACTTTGTTAGAGTAGGTACGAACTTTGTTAGAGAGGGTATGAACTTTGTTAGAGAGGGTACGAACTTTGTTAGAGAGGGTACGAACTTTATTAGACAGGGTACAAACTTTGAGAGAGAGGGTAGGAACTTTGTTAGAGAGGGTACGAACTTGGTTAGAGAGGGTACGAAATTTGTTAGAGAGGGAACGAACTTTGTTAGAGTGGGTACGAACTTGGTTAGAGAGGGTACAAACTTTGTTCGAGAGTGTACGAACTTTGTTAGAGTGGGAACGAACTTGGTTAGAGAGGGTACGAACTTTGTTAGAGTACGTACGAACATTGTTAGAGAGGGTATGAACTTTGTTAGAGAAGGTACGAACTTGGTTAGAGAGGGTACGAACCTTGTTATAGAGGGTACGAACTTTCTTAGAGAGTGTACGAGATTTATTAGAGAGGGTTCGAACTTTGTTAGAGTGGGAACCAACTCTGTTAGAGAGGGTACGAACCTTGTTATAGAGGGTACGACCATTGTTAGAGAGCGTACGAACTTTGTTAGAGTGGGTATGATCTTTGTTAGAGAGGGTACGAACTTTGTTAGAGAGGGTACGAATTTTGCTAGAGTGGGTACGAACTTTGTTAGAGAGGGTACGAACTTTGTTAGACAGTATACGACATTTGTTAGAGAGGGTACGAACTTTGTTAGAGTGGGAACGAACTTGGTTAGAGAGGGTACGAACTTTGTTAGAGAGGGTACGACCTTTGTTAGACAAGGTACAAACTTTGTGAGAGAGGGTAGGAACTTTGTTAGAGCGGGTACGAACTTGGTTAGAGAGGGTACGAACTTTGTTAGCGAGGGAACGAACATTGTTAGAGTAGGTACGAACTTGGTTAGAGAGGGTACGACCTTTGTTAGAGAGGGTACGACCTTTATTAGAGAGGGTAAGACCTTTGTTAGAGAGGTACGAACCTTGTGAGAGAGGGTAAGAACTTTGTGATAGGGGGAACGAACTTTGTTAGAGTAGGTACGAACTTTGTTAGAGAGGGTATGAACTTTGTTAGAGAGGGTACGAACTTTGTTAGAGAGGGTACGAACTTTATTAGACAGGGTACAAACTTTGAGAGAGAGGGTAGGAACTTTGTTAGAGAGGGTACGAACTTGGTTAGAGAGGGTACGAAATTTGTTAGAGAGGGAACGAACTTTGTTAGAGTGGGTACGAACTTGGTTAGAGAGGGTACAAACTTTGTTCGAGAGTGTACGAACTTTGTTAGAGTGGGAACGAACTTGGTTAGAGAGGGTACGAACTTTGTTAGAGTACGTACGAACATTGTTAGAGAGGGTATGAACTTTGTTAGAGAAGGTACGAACTTGGTTAGAGAGGGTACGAACTTTGTTAGAGAGGGTACGAACTTTCTTAGAGAGTGTACGAGATTTATTAGAGAGGGTTCGAACTTTGTTAGAGTGGGAACCAACTCTGTTAGAGAGGGTACGAACCTTGTTATAGAGGGTACGACCATTGTTAGAGAGCGTACGAACTTTGTTAGAGTGGGTATGATCTTTGTTAGAGAGGGTACGAACTTTGTTAGAGAGGGTACGAATTTTGCTAGAGTGGGTACGAACTTTGTTAGAGAGGGTACGAACTTTGTTAGACAATATACGACATTTGTTAGAGAGGGTACGAACTTTGTTAGAGTGGGAATGAACTTGGTTAGAGAGGGTTCGAACTTTGTTAGAGAGGGTACGACCTTTGTTAGACAGGGTACAAACTTTGTGAGAGAGGGTAGGAACTTTGTTAGAGCGGGTACGAACTTGGTTAGAGAGGGTACGAACTTTGTTAGCGAGGGAACGAACATTGTTAGAGTGGGTACGAACTTGGTTAGAGAGGGTACAAACTTTGTTCGAGAGTGTACGAACATTGTTAGAGTGGGAACGAACTTGGTTAGAGACGTACGAACTTTGTTAGAGAGGGTACGAACTTTGTTAGAGTACGTACGAACATTGTTAGAGAGGGTATGAACTTTGTTAGAGAAGGTACGAACTTGGTTAGAGAGGGTACGAACTTTGTTAGAGAGGGTACGAACTTTCTTAGAGAGTGTACGAGATTTATTAGAGAGGGTTCGAACTTTGTTAGAGTGGGAACCAACTCTGTTAGAGAGGGTACGAACCTTGTTATAGAGGGTACGACCATTGTTAGAGAGCGTACGAACTTTGTTAGAGTGGGTATGATCTTTGTTAGAGAGGGTACGAACTTTGTTAGAGAGGGTACGAATTTTGCTAGAGTGGGTACGAACTTTGTTAGAGAGGGTACGAACTTTGTTAGACAATATACGACATTTGTTAGAGAGGGTACGAACTTTGTTAGAGTGGGAATGAACTTGGTTAGAGAGGGTTCGAACTTTGTTAGAGAGGGTACGACCTTTGTTAGACAGGGTACAAACTTTGTGAGAGAGGGTAGGAACTTTGTTAGAGCGGGTACGAACTTGGTTAGAGAGGGTACGAACTTTGTTAGCGAGGGAACGAACATTGTTAGAGTGGGTACGAACTTGGTTAGAGAGGGTACAAACTTTGTTCGAGAGTGTACGAACATTGTTAGAGTGGGAACGAACTTGGTTAGAGACGTACGAACTTTGTTAGAGAGGGTACGAACTTTGTTAGAGTGGGTATGATCTTTGTTAGAGAGGGTACGAACTTGGTTAGAGAGGGTACGAACTTTGTTAGAGAGGGAACGAAATTTGTTAGAGTCGGTACGAACTTGGTTAGAGAGGGTACAAACTTTGTTCGAGAGTGTACGAACTTTGTTAGAGTGGGAACGAACTTGGTTAGAGAGGGTACGAACTTTGTTAGAGTACGTACGAACATTGTTAGAGAGGGTATGAACTTTGTTAGAGAGGGTGCGAACTTGGTTAGAGATGGTACGAACTTTGTTAGAGAGGGTACGAACTTTCTTAGAGAGTGTACGACATTTATTAGAGAGGGTTCGAACTTGGTTAGAGTGGGAACCAACTCTGTTAGAGAGGGTACGAACCTTGTTATAGAGGGTACGACCATTGTTAGAGAGCGTACGAACTTTGTTAGAGTGGGTATGATCTTTGTTAGAGAGGGTACGAACTTTGTTAGAGAGGGTACGAATTTTGCTAGAGTGGGTACGAACTTTGTTAGAGAGGGTACGAACTTTGTTAGACAGTATACGACATTTGTTAGAGAGGGTACGAACTTTGTTAGAGTGGGAACGAACTTGGTTAGAGAGGGTACGAACTTTGTTAGAGAGGGTACGACCTTTGTTAGACAAGGTACAAACTTTGTGAGAGAGGGTAGGAACTTTGTTAGAGCGGGTACGAACTTGGTTAGAGAGGGTACGAACTTTGTTAGCGAGGGAACGAACATTGTTAGAGTGGGTACGAACTTGGTTAGAGAGGGTACAAACTTTGTTCGAGAGTGTACGAACTTTGTTAGAGTGGGAACGAACTTGGTTAGAGACGTACGAACTTTGTTAGAGGGGGTACGAACTTTGTTAGAGCGGGTATGATCTTTGTTAGAGAGGGTACGAACTTTGTTAGAGAGGGTACGAATTTTGCTAGAGTGGGTACGAACTTTGTTAGAGAGGGTACGAACTTTGTTAGAGAGTGTACGACATTTGTTAGAGAGGGTACAAACTTTGTTAGAGTGGGTACGAACTTTGTTAGAGTGGGTATGATCTTTGTTAGAGAGGGTACGAACTTTGTTAGAGAGGGTACGAATTTTACTAGAGTGGGTACGAACTTTGTTAAAGAGGGTACGAACTTTGTTAGAGAGTGTGCGACATTTGTTAGAGAGGGCACGAACTTTGTTAGAGTGGGAACGAACTTGGTTAGAGAGGGTACGAACTTTGTTAGAGAGGGTACGACCTTTGTTAGAGAAGGTACGACCTTTGTTAGAGAGGGTACGAACTTTGTTAGAGTAGGTACGAACTTTGTTAGAGAGGGTATGAACTTTGTTAGAGAGGGTACGAACTTGGTTAGAGAGGGTACGAACTTTGTTAGACAGGTACAAACTTTGTGAGAGAGGGTAGGAACTTTTTTAGAGAGGGTACGAACTTGGTTAGAGAGGGTACGAACTTTGTTAGAGAGGGAACGAACTTTGTTAGAGTGGGTACGAACTTGGTTAGAGAGGGTACAAACTTTGTTCGAGAGTGTACGAACGTTGTTAGAGTGGGAACGAACTTGGTTAGAGACGTACGAACTTTGTTAGAGAGGGTACGACCTTTGTTAGAGAGGGTACGACCTTTGTTAGAGGGGGTACGACCTTTGTTAGAGAGGGTACGAACTTTGTTAGAGTGGGAACGAACTTAGTTAGAGAGGGTACGAACTTTGTTAGAGGGGGTACGACCTTTGTTAGAGAGGGTACGAACTTTGTTAGAGTGGGAACGAACTTGGTTAGAGAGGGTACGAACTTTCTTAGAGAGTGTACGACATTTATTAGAGAGGGTTCGAACTTTGTTAGAGTGGGAACGAACTCTGTTAAAGAGGGTACGAACGTTGTTATAGAGGGTACGACCTTTGTTAGAGAGGGTACGAACTTTATTAGAGTGGGTATGATCTTTGTTAGAGAGGGAACGAACTTTGTTAGAGAGGGTACGAATTTTGCTAGAGTGGGCAGAACTTTGTTAGAGAGGGTACGAACTTTGTTAGAGTGTGTACGACATTTGTTAGAGAGGGTACGAACTTTGTTAGAGTGGGAACGAACTTGGTTAGAGAGGGTACGAACTTTGTTAGAGAGGGTACGATCTTTGTTAGAGAAGGTACGACCTTTGTTAGAGAGGGTACGAACTTTGTTAGAGTAGGTACGAACTTTGTTAGAGAGGGTATGAACTTTGTTAGAGAGGGTACGAACTTTGTTAGAGAGGGTACGAACTTTGTTAGAGTAGGTAGGAACTTTGTTAGAGAGGGTACAAACTTTGTTAGAGAGGGTACGAACTTGGTTAGAGAGGGTACGAACTTTGTTAGAGAGTGTACGACATTTGTTAGAGAGGGTACGAAATTTGTTAGAGTGGGAACGAACTTGGTTAGAGAGGGTACGAACTTGGTTAGAGAGGGTACGACCTTTGTTAGAGAGTGTACGACCTTTGTTAGAGAGGCTACGTACTTTGTTAGTGTAGGTAGGGACTTTGTTCGAGAGGGTACGAGCTTCGTCAGAGAGGGTACAAACTTTGTTAGAGAGGGTACCAACTTTATTAGAGAGGGAACGAACTTTGTTAGAGTGGGTACGAACTTAGTTAGAGAAGGTACGAACTTTGTGAGAGAGGGTAGGAACTTTGTGAGAGAGGGTACGAACTTTGTTAGAGAGGGTACAAACTTTGTTAGAGAGGGTACGAACTTTGTTAGAGAGGGCACGAACTTTGTTAGAGTAAGAACGAACTTGGTTAGAGAGGTTACGAACTTTGTTAGAGAGGGTACGACCTTTGTTAGTGAGGGTACGAACTTTGTTAGAGTGGGAACGAACTCGGTTAGAGAGGGTACGAACTTTGTGAGGGAGGGTACGACCTTTGTTACAGTGGGAACGAACTTGGGTAGAGAGGGTACGACCTTTGTTAGAGAGGGTATGACCTTTGTTAGAGAGGATACGACCATTGTTAGAGAGGGTACGAACTTTGTTAGAGAGGGAACGAACAGTGTTAGAGTGGGTAAGAACTTGGTTAGAGAGGGTAGGGACTTTGTTCGAGAGGGTACGAGCTTCGTCAGAGAGGGTACAAACATTGTTAGAGAGGGTACCAACTTTATTAGAGAGGGAACGAACTTTGTTAGAGTGGGTACGAACTTAGTTAGCGAAGGTACGAACTTTTTGAAAGAGGGTAGGAACTTTGTGAGAGAGGGTACGAACTTTGTTAGAGAGGGTACGAATTTTGTTAGAGTGGGTACGAACTTGGTTAGAGAGGATACGAACTTTGTTAGAGAGGGTACGAACTTTGTTAGAGAGGGTACGAACTTTGTCTAAGAGGGTACGAACTTTGTTAGAGAGGGTACGAACTTTGTTAGAGGGGGAACGAACTTTGTGAGAAGGGGTAAGAACTTTGTTAGAGAGGTTACGACCTTTGTTAGAGAGAGTACGAACTTTGTTATAGTGGGTACGAGCTTTGTCAGAGAGGGTACAAACTTTGTTAGAGAGGGTACGAACTTTGTTAGAGAGGGAACGAACTGTGTTAGAGTGGGCAAGAACTTGGTTAGAGAGGGGTAGGGACTTTGTTCGAGAGGGTACGAGCTTCGTCAGAGAGGGTACAAACTTTGTTAGAGAGGGTACCAACTTTATTAGAGAGGGAACGAACTTTGTTAGAGTGGGTACGAACTTGGTTAGAGAAGGTACGAACTTTGTGAGAGAGGGTAGGAACTTTGTGAGAGAGGGTACGAACTTTGTTAGAGAGGGTACGAATTTTGTTAGAGGGGGTACGAACTTGGTTAGAGAGGATATGAACTTTGTTAGAGAGGGTACGAACTTTGTTAGAGAGGGTACCAATTTTGTCTAAGAGGGTACAAACTTTGTTAGAGAGGGTACGAACTTTGTTAGAGGGGGAACGAACTTTGTTAGAGTGGGTATGAACTTTCTTGGAGAGGGTACGAACTTTGTTGGAGAGCGTACGAACTTTGTTAGAGTGGCTACGAACTTGGTTAGAGAGGGTAGGAACCTTGTTCGAGAGGGAAGGAACTTTGTTCGAGAGGGTAAGAACTTTTTAGAGGGGGTAAGAACTTTGTTAGAGAGGGTACGACCTTTGTTAGAGTGAGTGCGAACCTTGTTAGAGTGGGTACAAGCTTTGTCAGAGAGGGTACAAACTTTGTTAGAGAGGGTACGAACTTTGTTAGAGAGGGTACGAACTTTGTTAGAGTGGGAACGAACTTGGTTAGAGTGGGTACGATCTTTGTGAGAGAGGGTACGAACTTTGTTAGAGAGGGTACGAACTTGGTTAGAGAGGGTACGAACTTTGTTAGACAGGGTACAAACTTTGAGAGAGAGGGTAGGAACTTTGTGAGGGAGGGTACGACCTTTGTTACAGTGGGAACGAACTTGGGTAGAGAGGGTACGACCTTTGTTAGAGAGGGTATGACCTTTGTTAGAGAGGGTACGACCATTGTTAGAGAGGGTACGAACTTTGTTAGAGAGGGAACGAACAGTGTTAGAGTGGGTAAGAACTTGGTTAGAGAGGGTAGGGACTTTGTTCGAGAGGGTACGAGCTTCGTCAGAGAGGGTACAAACATTGTTAGAGAGGGTACCAACTTTATTAGAGAGGGAACGAACTTTGTTAGAGTGGGTACGAACTTAGTTAGCGAAGGTACGAACTTTTTGAAAGAGGGTAGGAACTTTGTGAGAGAGGGTACGAACTTTGTTAGAGAGGGTACGAATTTTGTTAGAGTGGGTACGAACTTGGTTAGAGAGGATACGAACTTTGTTAGAGAGGGTACGAACTTTGTTAGAGAGGGTACGAACTTTGTCTAAGAGGGTACGAACTTTGTTAGAGAGGGTACGAACTTTGTTAGAGGGGGAACGAACTTTGTGAGAAGGGGTAAGAACTTTGTTATAGAGGTTACGACCTTTGTTAGAGAGAGTACGAACTTTGTTATAGTGGGTACGAGCTTTGTCAGAGAGGGTACAAACTTTGTTAGAGAGGGTACGAACTTTGTTAGAGAGGGAACGAACTGTGTTAGAGTGGGCAAGAACTTGGTTAGAGAGGGGTAGGGACTTTGTTCGAGAGGGTACGAGCTTCGTCAGAGAGGGTACAAACTTTGTTAGAGAGGGTACCAACTTTATTAGAGAGGGAACGAACTTTGTTAGAGTGGGTACGAACTTGGTTAGAGAAGGTACGAACTTTGTGAGAGAGGGTAGGAACTTTGTGAGAGAGGGTACGAACTTTGTTAGAGAGGGTACGAATTTTGTTAGAGGGGGTACGAACTTGGTTAGAGAGGATACGAACTTTGTTAGAGAGGGTACGAACTTTGTTAGAGAGGGTACCAATTTTGTCTAAGAGGGTACAAACTTTGTTAGAGAGGGTACGAACTTTGTTAGAGGGGGAACGAACTTTGTTAGAGTGGGTATGAACTTTCTTGGAGAGGGTACGAACTTTGTTGGAGAGCGTACGAACTTTGTTAGAGTGGGTACGAACTTGGTTAGAGAGGGTAGGAACCTTGTTCGAGAGGGAAGGAACTTTGTTCGAGAGGGTAAGAACTTTTTAGAGGGGGTAAGAACTTTGTTAGAGAGGGTACGACCTTTGTTAGAGTGAGTGCGAACCTTGTTAGAGTGGGTACAAGCTTTGTCAGAGAGGGTACAAACTTTGTTAGAGAGGGTACGAACTTTGTTAGAGAGGGTACGAACTTTGTTAGAGTGGGAACGAACTTGGTTAGAGTGGGTACGATCTTTGTGAGAGAGGGTACGAACTTTGTTAGAGAGGGTACGAACTTTGTTAGAGTGGGAACGAACTTGGTTAGAGAGGGTACGAACTTTGTTAGGGAGGGTACGACCTTTGCTACAGTGGGAACGAACTTGGGTAGAGAGGGTACGAACTTTGTTAGGGAGGGTACGACCTTTGTTAGAGAGGGTACGACCTTTGTTAGAGAGGGTACGAACTTTGTTAGAGTGGGTACGAGGTTTGTCAGAGAGGCTACAGACTTTGTTAGAGAGGGTACGAACTTTGTTAGAGAGGGAACGAACTGTGTTAGAGTGGGTAAGAACTTGGTTAGAGAGGGTAGAGACTTTGTTCGAGACGGTACGAGCTTCATCAGAGAGGGTACAAACTTTGTTAGAGAGGGTACCAACTTTATTAGAGAGGGAACGAACTTTGTTAGAGTGGGTACGAACTTGGTTAGAGAAGGTACGAACTTTGTGAGAGAGGGTAGGAACTTTGTGAGAGAGGGTACGAACTTTGTTAGAGAGGGTACGAATTTTTTTAGAGTGGGTACGAACTTGGTTAGGGAGGATACGAACTTTGTTAGAGAGGGTACGAACTTTGTTAGAGAGGGTACCAACTTTGTCTAAGAGGGTACGAACTTTGTTAGAGAGGGTACGAACTTTGTTAGAGGGGGAACGAACTTTGTTAGAGTGGGTACGAACTTTGTTGGAGAGGGTACGAACTTTATTGGAGAGGGTACGAACTTTGTTCGAGAGGGTACGAACTTTGTTCGAGTGGGAACGACCATTGTTAGAGTGGGTACGAACTTGGTTAGAGAGGATACGAACTTTGTTAGAGAGGGTAATGACTTTGTTCGAGAGGCTACCAACTTTGTTAGAGAGGCTACCAACTTTGTTAGAGAGGGTAAGAACTCTGTTAGAGGGGGTAAGAACTTTGTTAGAGAGGGTACGACCTTTGTTAGAGAGAGTACGAACTTTGTTAGAGTGGGTACGAGCTTCGTCAGAGAGGATACAAACTTTGTTAGAGAGGGTACCAACTTTATTAGAGAGGGAACGAACTTTGTTAGAGTGGGTACGAACTTGGTTAGAGAAGGTACGAACTTTGTGAGAGAGGGTAGGAACTTTGTGAGAGAGGGTACGAACTTTGTTAGAGAGGGTACGAATTTTTTTAGAGTGGGTACGAACTTAGTTAGGGAGGATACGAACTTTGTTAGAGAGGGTACGAACTTTGTGAGAGAGGGTACCAACTTTCTCTAAGAGGGTACGAACTTTGTTAGAGAGGGTACGAACTTTGTTAGAGGGGGAACGAACTTTGTTAGAGTGGGTACGAACTTTGTTAAAGAGGGTACGAACTTTGTTGGAGAGGGTACGAACTTTGTTCAAGAGGGTACGAACTTTTTTAGAGTGGGTACGAACTTGGTTAGGGAGGATACGAACTTTGTTAGAGAGGGTACGAACTTTGTTAGAGAGGGTACCAATTTTGTCTAAGAGGGTACGAACTTTGTTAGAGAGGGTACGAACTTTATTAGAGGGGGAACGAACTTTGTTCGAGAGGGTACGAACTTTGTTAGAGTGGGAACGAACTTGGTTAGAGAGGGTAGGAACCTTGTTCGAGAGGGAAGGAACTTTGTTCGAGAGGGTAAGAACTTTCTAGAGGGGGTAAGAACTTTGTTAGAGAGGGTACGACCTTTGTTAGAGTGAGTGTGAACTTTGTTAGAGTGGGTACGAGCTTTGTCAGAGAGGGTACAAACTTTGTTACAGAGGGTACGAACTTTTTTAGAGTAAGAACGAACTTGGTTAGAGAGGTTACGAACTTTGTTAGAGAGGGTACGACCTTTGTTAGTGAGGGTACGAACTTTGTTAGAGTGGGAACGAACTTGGTTAGAGAGGGTACGAACTTTGTTAGGGAGGGTACGACCTTTGTTACAGTGGGAACGAACTTGGGTAGAGAGGGTACGAACTTTGTTAGAGAGGGTACGACCTTTGTTAGAGAGGGTACGACCTTTGTTAGAGAGGGTACGAACTTTGTTAGAGAGGGTACGAACTTTGTGAGAAAGGGTCTGAACTTTGTTAGAGAGGGTACAACCTTTGTCTGAGAGGGTTCGAAGTTTGTTAGAGAGGGTACGAACTTTGTTAGAGAGGGAACGACCTTTGATAGAGTGGGTACGAACTTGGTTAGAGAGGATACGAACTTTGTTAGAGAGGGTAGGGACTTTGTTCGAGAGGGTACGAGCTTTGTTAGAGAGGGTAAGAACTTTGTTTGACGGGGTAAGAACTTTGTTAGAGAGGTTACGACCTTTGTTGGAGAGAGTACGAACTTGGTTAGAGTGGGTACGAGCTTTGTCAGAGAGGGTACAAACTTTGTTAGAGAGGGTACGAACTTTGTTAGAGAGGGAACGAACTGTGTTAGAGTGGGTAAGAACTTGGTTAGAGAGGGTAGGGACTTTGTTCGAGAGGGTACGAGCTTCGTCAGAGAGGGTGCAAACTTTGTTAGAGAGGGTACCAACTTTGTTTAAGAGGGTACGAACTTTGTTAGAGAGGGTACGAACTTTGTTAAAGGGGGAACGAACTTTGTTAGAGTGGGTACGAACTTTATTGGAGAGGGTACGAACTTTGTTGGAGAGGGTACGAACTTTGTTCGAGAGGGTACGAACTTTGTTAGAGTGGGAACGAACTTGGTTAGAGAGGGTAGGCACTTTGTTCGAGAGGGTACGAGCTTCGTCAGAGAGGGTACAAACTTTGTTAGAGAGGGTACCAACTTTGTCTAAGAGGGTACGAACTTTGTTAGAGAGGGTACGAACTTTGTTAGAGGGGGTAAGAACTTTGTTAGAGAGGTTACGACCTTTGTTGGAGAGAGTACGAACTTTGTTAGAGTGGGTACGAGCTTTGTCAGAGAGGGTACAAACTTTGTTAGAGAGGGTACGAACTTTGTTAGAGAGGGAACGAACTGTGTTAGAGTGGGTAAGAACTGGGATAGAGAGGGTACAAACTTTGTTAGAGAGGGTACCAACTTTATTAGAGAGGGAACGAACTTTGTTAGAGTGGGTACGAACTTGGTTAGAGAAGGTACGAACTTTGTGAGAGAGGGTAGGAACTTTGTGAGAGAGGGTAGGAACTTTGTTAGAGAGGGTACGAATTTTGTTAGAGTGGGTACGAACTTGGTTGGAGAGGGTACGAACTTTGTTGGAGAGGGTACGAACTTTGTTCGAGAGGGTACGAACTTTATTAGAGTGGGAACGAACTTTGTTAGAGAGGGTAGGGACTTTGTTCGAGAGGGTACGAGCTTCGTCAGAGAGGGTACAAACTTTGTTAGAGAGGGTACCAACTTTGTCTAAGAGGGTACGAACTTTGTTAGAGAGGGTACGAACTTTGTTAGAGGGGGAACGAACTTTGTTAGAGTGGGTACGAACTTGGTTAGAGAAGGTACGAACTTTGTGAGAGAGGGTAGGAACTTTGTGAGAGAGGGTAGGAACTTTGTTAGAGAGGGTACGAATTTTGTTAGAGTGGGTACGAACTTGGTTAGAGAGGATACGAACTTTGTTAGAGAGGGTACGAACTTTGTTAGAGAGGGTACCAATTTTGTCTAAGAGGGTACGAACTTTGTTAGAGAGGGTACGAACTTTGTTAGAGGGGGAACGAACTTTGTTAGAGTGGGTACGAACTTTATTGGAGAGGGTACGAACTTTGTTGGAGAGGGTACGAACTTTGTTCGAGAGGGTACGAACTTTATTAGAGTGGGAACGAACTTTGTTAGAGAGGGTAGGGACTTTGTTCGAGAGGGTACGAGCTTCGTCAGAGAGGGTACAAACTTTGTTAGAGAGGGTACCAACTTTGTCTAAGAGGGTACGAACTTTGTTAGAGAGGGTACGAACTTTGTTAGAGGGGGAACGAACTTTGTTAGAGTGGGTACGAACTTTATTGGAGAGGGTACGAACATTTTGGAGAGGGTACGAACTTTGTTCGAGAGGGTACGAACTTTGTTAGAGTGGGAACGAACTTGGTTAGAGAGGGTAGGGACTTTGTTCGAGAGGGTACGAGCTTCGTCAGAGAGGGTATAAACTTTGTTAGAGAGGGTACAGCCTTTGTCTAAGAGGGTACGAACTATGTTAGAGAGGGTACGAACTTTGTTAGAGGGGGTAAGAACTTTCTTAGAGAGGTTACGACCTTTGTTCGAGAGAGTACGAACTTTGTTAGAGTGGGTACGAGCTTTGTCAGAGAGGGTACAAACTTTGTTAGAGAGGGTACGAACCTTGTTAGAGAGGGAACGAACTCTGTTAGAGTGGGTAAGAACTTGGTTAGAAAGGGTAGGGACTTTGTTCGGGAGGGTACGAGCTTCGTCAGAGAGGGTACAAACTTTGTTAGAGAGGGTACCAACTTTATTAGAGAGGGAACGAACTTTGTTAGAGTGGGTACGAACTTTGTTAGAGAAGCTACGAACTTTGTGAGAGAGGGTAGGAACTTTGTGAGAGAGGGTAGGAACTTTGTTAGAGAGGGTACGAATTTTGTTAGAGTTGGTACGAACTTGGTTAGAGAGGATACGAACTTTGTTAGAGAGGGTACGAACTTTGTTAGAGAGGGTACCAATTTTGTCTAAGAGGGTACGAACTTTGTTAGAGAGGGTACGAACTTTGTTAGTGGGGGAACGAACTTTGTTAGAGTGGGTACGAACTTTCTTAAAGAGGGTACGAACTTTGTTGGAGAGGGTACGAACTTCGTTGGAGAGGGTACGAACTTTGTTAGAGAGGGTACGAACTTTGTTAGAGGGGGAACGAACTTTGTTAGAGTGGGTACGAACTTTATTGGAGAGGGTACGAACTTTGTTGGAGAGGGTACGAACTTTGTTGGAGCGGGTACGAACTTTATTAGAGTGGGAACGAACTTTGTTAGAGAGGGTAGGGACTCTGTTCGAGAGGGTACGAGCTTCGTCAGAGAGGGTACAAACTTTGTTACAGAGGATACCAACTTTGTCTAAGAGGGTACGAACTTTGTTAGAGAGGGAACGAACTTTGTTAGAGTGGGTACGAACTTTGTTCGAGAGGGTACGAACTTTGTTCGAGAGGGTACGAACTTTGTTGGAGAGGGTACGAACTTTGTTCGAGAGGGTACGAACTTTGTTAGAGTGGGAACGAACTTGGTTAGAGAGGGTAGGGACTTTGTTCGAGAGGGTACGAGCTTCGTCAGAGAGGGTACAAACTTTGTTAGAGAGGGTACCAACTTTGTCTAAGAGGGTACGAACTTTGTTAGAGAAGGAACGAACTCTGATAGAGTGGGTAAGAACTTGGTTAGAAAGGGCAGGGACTTTGTTCGGGAGGGTACGAGCTTCGTCAGAGAGGGTACAAACTTTGTTAGAGAGGCTACCAACTTTATTAGAGAGGGAACGAACTTTGTTAGAGTGGGTACGAACTTGGTTAGAGAAGGTACGAACTTTGTGAGAGAGGGTAGGAACTTTGTGAGAGAGGGTAGGAACTTTGTTAGAGAGGGTACGAATTTTGTTAGAGTGGGTACGAACTTGGTTAGAGAGGATACGAACTTTGTTAGAGAGGGTACGAACTTTGTTAGAGAGGGTACCAATTTTGTCTAAGAGGGTACGAACTTTGTTAGAGGGGGAACGAACTTTGTTAGAGTGGGTACGAACTTTCTTGAAGAGGGTACGAACTTTGTTGGAGAGGGTACGAACTTCGTTGGAGAGGGTACGAACTTTGTTAGAGAGGGTACGAACTTTGTTAGAGGGGGAACGAACTTTGTTAGAGTGGGTACCAACTCTATTAGAGTGGGTAAGAACTTGGTTAGAAAGGGCAGGGACTTTGTTCGGGAGGGTACGAGCTTCGTCAGAGAGGGTACAAACTTTGTTAGAGAGGGTACCAACTTTATTAGAGAGGGAACGAACTTTGTTAGAGTGGGTACGAACTTGGTTAGAGAAGGTACGAACTTTGTGAGAGAGGGTAGGAACTTTGTGAGAGAGGGTAGGAACTTTGTTAGAGAGGGTACGAATTTTGTTAGAGTGGGTACGAACTTGGTTAGAGAGGATACGAACTTTGTTAGAGAGGGTACGAACTTTGTTAGAGAGGGTACCAATTTTGTCTAAGAGGGTACGAACTTTGTTAGAGAGGGTACGAACTTTGTTAGAGGGGGAACGAACTTTGTTAGAGTGGGTACGAACTTTCTTGAAGAGGGTACGAACTTTGTTGGAGAGGGTACGAACTTCGTTGGAGAGGATTCAAACTTTGTTAGAGAGGGTACGAACTTTGTTAGAGGGGGAACGAACTTTGTTAGAGTGGGTACGAACTGTATTGGAGAGGGTACGAACTTTGTTGGAGAGGGTACGAACTTTATTAGAGTGGGAACGAACTTTGTTAGAGAGGGTAGGGACTTTGTTCGAGAGGGTACGAGCTTCGTCAGAGAGGGTACAAACTATGTTAGAGAGGGTACCAACTTTGTCTAAGAGGGTACGAACTTTGTTAGAGAAGGAACGAACTCTGATAGAGTGGGTAAGAACTTGGTTAGAAAGGGCAGGGACTTTGTTCGGGAGGGTACGAGCTTCGTCAGAGAGGGTACAAACTTTGTTAGAGAGGCTACCAACTTTATTAGAGAGGGAACGAACTTTGTTAGAGTGGGTACGAACTTGGTTAGAGAAGGTACGAACTTTGTGAGAGAGGGTAGGAACTTTGTGAGAGAGGGTAGGAACTTTGTTAGAGAGGGTACGAATTTTGTTAGAGTGGGTACGAACTTGGTTAGAGAGGATACGAACTTTGTTAGAGAGGGTACGAACTTTGTTAGAGAGGGTACCAATTTTGTCTAAGAGGGTACGAACTTTGTTAGAGGGGGAACGAACTTTGTTAGAGTGGGTACGAACTTTCTTGAAGAGGGTACGAACTTTGTTGGAGAGGGTACGAACTTCGTTGGAGAGGGTACGAACTTTGTTAGAGAGGGTACGAACTTTGTTAGAGGGGGAACGAACTTTGTTAGAGTGGGTACCAACTCTATTAGAGTGGGTAAGAACTTGGTTAGAAAGGGCAGGGACTTTGTTCGGGAGGGTACGAGCTTCGTCAGAGAGGGTACAAACTTTGTTAGAGAGGGTACCAACTTTATTAGAGAGGGAACGAACTTTGTTAGAGTGGGTACGAACTTGGTTAGAGAAGGTACGAACTTTGTGAGAGAGGGTAGGAACTTTGTGAGAGAGGGTAGGAACTTTGTTAGAGAGGGTACGAATTTTGTTAGAGTGGGTACGAACTTGGTTAGAGAGGATACGAACTTTGTTAGAGAGGGTACGAACTTTGTTAGAGAGGGTACCAATTTTGTCTAAGAGGGTACGAACTTTGTTAGAGAGGGTACGAACTTTGTTAGAGGGGGAACGAACTTTGTTAGAGTGGGTACGAACTTTCTTGAAGAGGGTACGAACTTTGTTGGAGAGGGTACGAACTTCGTTGGAGAGGATTCAAACTTTGTTAGAGAGGGTACGAACTTTGTTAGAGGGGGAACGAACTTTGTTAGAGTGGGTACGAACTGTATTGGAGAGGGTACGAACTTTGTTGGAGAGGGTACGAACTTTATTAGAGTGGGAACGAACTTTGTTAGAGAGGGTAGGGACTTTGTTCGAGAGGGTACGAGCTTCGTCAGAGAGGGTACAAACTATGTTAGAGAGGGTACCAACTTTGTCTAAGAGGGTACGAACTTTGTTAGAGAGGGTACGAACTTTGTTAGAGGGGGAACGAACTTTGTTAGAGTGGGTACGAACTTTGTTCGAGACGGTACGAACTTTGTTGGAGAGGGTACGAACTTTGTTAGAGTGGGAACGAACTTGGTTAGAGAGGGTAGGGACTTTGTTCAAGAGGGTACGAGCTTCGTCAGAGAGGGTACAAACTTTTTTAGAGAGGGTACCAACTTTGTCTAAGAGGGTACGAACTTTGTTAGAGAGGGTACGAACTTTGTTAGAGGGGGTAAGAACTTTGTTAGAGAGGTTACGACCTTTGTTAGAGAGAGTACGAACTTTGTTAGAGTGGGTACAAGCTTTGTCAGAGAGGGTACAAACTTTGTTAGAGAGGGTACGAACTTTGTTAGAGAGGGAACGAACTGTGTTAGAGTGGGTAAGAACTTGGTTAGAGAGGGTAGGGACTTTGTTCGAGAGGGTACAAACTTTGTTAGAGAGGGTACGAACTTTGTTAGAGAGGGAACGAACTGTGTTAGAGTGGGTAAGAACTTGGTTAGAGAGGGTAGGGACTTTGTTCGAGAGGGTACGAGCTTCGTCAGAGAGGGTACAAACTTTGTTAGAGAGGGTACGAACTTGGTTAGAGAGGGTACGAACTTTGTGAGAGAGGGTACGAACTTTGTTAGAGAGGGTACGAACTTTGTGAGAGAGGGTACGACCTTTGTTAGAGAGGGTACGACCTTTGTTAGAGAGGGTACGAACTTGGTTAGAGAGGGTACGAACTTTGTGAGAGAGGGTACGAACTTTGTTAGAGAGGGTACGAACTTTGTGAGAGAGGGTACGACCTTTGTTAGAGAGGGTACGACCTTTGTTAGAGAGGGTACGACCTTTGTTAGAGAGGGTACGAACTTTGTTAGAGTAGGTACGAACTTTGTTAGAGAGGGTATGAACTTTGTTAGAGAGGGTACGAACTTGGTTAGAGAGGGTACGAACTTTGTTAGGGAGGGTACGAACTTTGTTAGAGAGGGTACGAACTTTGTTAGAGAGTGTACGACATTAATTAGAGAAGGTTCGAACTTTGTTAGAGTGGGAACGAACTTAGTTAGAGAGGGTACGGACCTTGTTAGAGAGGGTACGACCTTTGTTAGAGAGGGTACGAACTTTGTTAGAGTGGGTATGATCTTTGTTAGAGATGGTACGAACTTTGTTAGAGAGGGTACGAATTTTGCTAGAGTGGGTACGAACTTGGTTAGAGAGGGTACGAACTTTGTTAGAGAGTGTACGACATTTGTTAGAGAGGGTACGAACTTTGTTAGAGTGGGAACGAACTTAGTTAGAGAGGGTACAAATCTTGTTAGAGAGGGTACGACCTTTGTTAGAGAGGGAACAAACTTTGTTAGAGTGGGTACGAACTTTGTTGGAGGGGGTACGAACTTTGTGAGAGAGGGTACGAACTTTGTGAGATAGGGTACGAACTTTGTTAGTGAGGGTACCAACTTTGTCTCAGATGGTACGAACTTTGTTTGAGCGGGTACGAACTTTGTCTGAGAGGGTACGAACTTTGTTGGAGAGGGTACGACCTTTGTTAGAGAGGGAACAAACTTTGTTAGAGTGGGTACGAACTTGGTTAGAGAGGGTACGAACTTTGTTAGAGAGGGTATCAACTTTGTGAGAGAGGGTACGAACTTTGTTAGAGAGGGTACGAATTTTGTTAGAGTGGGTAAGAACTTGGTTGGAGAGGGTACCAACTTTGTCTGACAGGGTACGAACTTTGTTAGAGAGGGTAGGAACTTTGTTAGAGAGGGTACAAACTTTGTTAGAGGGGGTACGACCTTTGTTAGAGTGGGTACGAACTTTGTGAGACTGGAAATGAACTTGGTTAGAGAGGGTACGAACTTTGTTAGAGTGGGTACGACCTTTGTTAGAGAGGGTACGAACTTTTTAAGAGAGGGTACGAACTTTGTGAGAAAGGGTACGAACTTTGTTAGAGAGGGTACAAACTTTGTTAGAGACGGTACGAACTTTGTTAGAGTTGGTATGAATTTCGTTAAAGAGGGTTCCAACTTTGTTAGACAGGGCTCAAACTTTGTGAGAGAGGGTATGAACTTTGTTAGAGAGGGTACGAACTTTGTCTGAGATTCAACGAACTTTGTTACAGAGGTTACGAACTTTGTTAGAGAGGGAACGAACTTTGTTAGAGTGGGGACGAACTTGGTTGGAGAGGGTACGAACTTTGTTAGAGAGGGTACAACCTTTGTTAGTGAGGGTACGAACTTTGTAAGAGTGGGAACGATCTTGGTTAGAGAGGGTACCAACTTTGTGAGAGAGGGTACGAACTTTTTGAGAGAGGGTACGAACTTTGTTAGAGAGGGTACTAACTTTGTTAGAGTAAGAACGAACTTGGTTAGAGAGGGTACGAACTTTGTGAGAGAGGGTACGACCTTTGTTAGAGTGGGAACGAACTTGGTTAGAGACGGTACGAACTTTGTTAGAGGGGGTACGACCTTTGTTAGAGAGGGTACGAACTTTGTTAGAGTGGGAACGAACTTGGTTAGAGAGGGTACGAACTTTGTTAGAGAGTGTACGACATTAATTAGAGAAGGTTCGAACTTTGTTAGAGTGGGAACGAACTTAGTTAGAGAGGGTACGAACCTTGTTAGAGAGGGTACGACCTTTGTTAGAGAGGGTACGAACTTTGTTAGAGTGGGTATGATCTTTGTTAGAGATGGTACGAACTTTGTTAGAGAGGGTACGAATTTTGCTAGAGTGGGTACGAACTTGGTTAGAGAGGGTACGAACTTTGTTAGAGAGTGTACGACATTTGTTAGAGAGGGTACGAACTTTGTTAGAGTGGGAACGAACTTAGTTAGAGAGGGTACAAATCTTGTTAGAGAGGGTACGACCTTTGTTAGAGAGGGAACAAACTTTGTTAGAGTGGGTACGAACTTTGTTGGAGGGGGTACGAACTTTGTGAGAGAGGGTACGAACTTTGTGAGATAGGGTACGAACTTTGTTAGTGAGGGTACCAACTTTGTCTCAGATGGTACGAACTTTGTTTGAGCGGGTATGAACTTTGTCTGAGAGGGTACGAACTTTGTTGGAGAGGGTACGACCTTTGTTAGAGAGGGAACAAACTTTGTTAGAGTGGGTACGAACTTGGTTAGAGAGGGTACGAACTTTGTTAGAGAGGGTATCAACTTTGTGAGAGAGGGTACGAACTTTGTTAGAGAGGGTACGAATTTTGTTAGAGTGGGTAAGAACTTGGTTGGAGAGGGTACCAACTTTGTCTGACAGGGTACGAACTTTGTTAGAGAGGGTAGGAACTTTGTTAGAGAGGGTACAAACTTTGTTAGAGGGGGTACGACCTTTGTTAGAGTGGGTACGAACTTTGTGAGACTGGAAATGAACTTGGTTAGAGAGGGTACGAACTTTGTTAGAGTGGGTACGACCTTTGTTAGAGAGGGTACGAACTTTTTAAGAGAGGGTACGAACTTTGTGAGAAAGGGTACGAACTTTGTTAGAGAGGGTACAAACTTTGTTAGAGACGGTACGAACTTTGTTAGAGTTGGTATGAATTTCGTTAAAGAGGGTTCCAACTTTGTTAGACAGGGCTCAAACTTTGTGAGAGAGGGTATGAACTTTGTTAGAGAGGGTACGAACTTTGTCTGAGATTCAACGAACTTTGTTACAGAGGTTACGAACTTTGTTAGAGAGGGAACGAACTTTGTTAGAGTGGGGACGAACTTGGTTGGAGAGGGTACGAACTTTGTTAGAGAGGGTACGACCTTTGTTAGAGTGGGAACGAACTTGGTTAGAGACGGTACGAACTTTGTTAGAGGGGGTACGACCTTTGTTAGAGAGGGTACGAACTTTGTTAGAGTGGGAAC